>PVIH01007330.1:0-101455 GCA_004025045.1 Sigmodon hispidus
TGTGTCTCTGAGTGTGTGTCTGTGTACGTCTGCATGTGTGTTCCTTCTCTAACTAAAAATCATTACTGGGTGGAAAATTTGTTGTAAATGACTAAGTAGTATGAGCTAAGGCAGGAAGTGTGACCTCTTGGGTGTCTTGGGTCAGAGTTGGCCTAGTGGAAGGCTCTTCCTAACATTGGCCATGGACAAAAAAAAAAAAAAAGTTAATGACTGCATATAAATTACTTGTATTTAATTCCAAACCGAGTCTCTATGTTAATGTATCTGACAGATTCCGAGTCAAGGGCATATTACTGATCCTCAGAATTATGTAACAGCATTAAAGTTTCAGTTTGTCTCAAATGGCCATAGCATAAGCAGAATTGTACATTGTGGTGAAGGTCTCAGAGAGGTCTCTTTTGCGCAGATGTGTGGTCACAAAGCCCCGACACACGATGCAATTGTACAGGCTTCTGTTCAGCAGCACAGGAGTTTGCATTCACTTCCTGTCCAGGCCCTATGTCTGGTTTTGAGCCAGATTAGGAGATCTCAACTCTCCCTAAGAGTACTTGGTTGGAATCAAGTGTTGAAGGCAAATATCGTATTAGATCAAAGATGTATTCTTTATCGCTGCTTTGCAGAGGCCAGAAGTTGATGGTTGGTTTCCTCCTCCACTGTCCTTCACTTTGTTTTTCAAGGGCCCACTGAGCCTGGAGCTCACTGATTGGCTAGACTGCAGCAAGCTCCAGGGGCCCACCTGTCTACATCTGCACCCCAACAGGGGATCCAGATGCACACCGCTGTATCCCCAGTTGATATTGGGGACCCTAATAGGCCCTCCTGCTTGGCACAGGAGAAGCAGGACTCTTTGTCCTCTGAGTTATCTCTGTAATACTGTTTTGTTTCCTTCCTTTAAACAACAAAAAATCTCAAGAGTGAGCAACTCTGCTGTTGATGGACAGCTATCAGACCCACCCTATGCCCAGTCTCCAGCCCCATAGCAGCTGGTTGCTTGGAAAAAGAAGCTACAGCCGGGACCTGGACCAACTGAGAATCAGTACTCGATTCCATGGATCCTGAGTCCAACATGGGCAACACTGCCGCACTTCCAAAGCTTCATCTGAGAAGGTGGCATCTACAGCTTCTGCTATACTCCTGACTACAGATCTGTCACTCAGCCAGCTCTTAGTAAGCTGAAGGGCTGTCGTGGTGACAGCTGGGGTTGCTCCTAGTACCTCATGGTTGGTCACTCAGGGATTTTTGTTCTGAGTGTGGCTTCAGTTTCAGAGGCTCTCACTATAACAGCTGCCACTTAGGGGACTCTGCTTCAGCCAGGGCCCTCTGAACACTCTGCCACCAACCTGTAAGACCCAGCCCACAGTCCTCAAGATGTTTTCAATTAGATCAGAGAGAGGCCCTGGCAGCTGAAAAGTGTGTGGTTAGCAGCGGCTGTGCACATGTCTAGCTGGCTGGAAAGCTACCCTCCCTCATCCTCAGCGGGTCAAAGATGTCCCTCCAGTGCACTGCCATGCCTGTCTCGTGCTGTGATCTAGGCCTGGCTAAAGCTTTTCCAGATGGCAGTATTGCTTTAGATGGGGTACAGTGGGCTCAGCTACCAACACGAACAGCTAACAGCGATGACCCCCAGGGCTGCCAGAGCCAGCCAAGACAGTGGCTGAAGAGTTCAGGGAGGCTGGGAAATGACTCCGCAGGTCAAAGCGCTGGATACTCAAGCCTGATAATGCACACTCTGTCCCCAGAACCCACCATAGGAGACAGAACAGACTCCATACCAAAAGATGCCCTCTGTTCTGCACAAACACCATGCAACCCTGGGTCTCTCTCCTCTCTCCAATAATAATTAAATAAATTGATACTTATTTTAAAAGAGCTGGAGAGAGCTCCCGGAAGCAGAAAATGTAGAGAGTTAAACAGTAAAGGGTTGAGGATGTGCTGAGAAATGGAGGGTCTACAGAAAGCTGAGAGAGAGTGGAAAATGAGGCCCTGGAGAGAGCTGAGAGACTGCAGAAAGCCAAGAGCTGGTGAGGCAGAGGGACTTCAAATGAGGTGGAAAGGAAGGACAGCCAGCCCTCTGCACCAGAGTAGAACCACAGAGTCACCGGCAGGGGCTGGGCTAATGGCATTTAATGCCCCAAGCTGTCACACTAAGAGCCAAGACCCGCTGGCACTCAAAGCTCAGAAGTACTGTGACTAAGAGGGCTGGCTGTCCTTTGCAGCCAAAGATCCCTGCCAGCCACCTCTTTGCTCAAGGTCCCCAGTGCAGCATGTTCGTGTCCTATAAACACACACACTTTTTATAGTGGTCAACTCACATCCCTGCTGGTTTTCCACAATATATATGAATAAATTTTAGGTCTAAATGGTCAGAACAGCTCAGCCACAATTGTCTTCACACCCTTTGAGACTCAAAGAGTGTTCAGAAATAAGGAGTACAGGTGTGCTCTGTAACCTTAGTATTAGGCTTGGAGCACCAGTCTATGACTTCCTCAGTCCAGATGTGATTACACACACAGAACTGAGCAACAGAGACCATTCCTGTGGCTCAGTGATGTATACACCCCGAAGCAGGGCATTTGATTAGTGATGTCTACACCCTGCAGCAGGACATTTTTCTCTTCAAAGGAACTGCACATTCAAATTCTTTCTCCTCTGATTAAACACATTGGTGCTATTCTAGCAACCTGGTCTCCCATCCGGTGTGGGACTAGAAATAGTAGGTTGTTAGAGGTAAGTTCCTGTCATGTATGATGAGAACCAGGTAACAGGAAAGGACACAGATAACCCTGCATGTCGTCAGTGCAAAGACACTTATGTCTCAGCAGCCATACAGGGGTTGACAGTTATATAGAAACAGAACTGTAGAAATGATCCTGACATTTTGATATTTTGAAAAGGTGCATATATTTCTGTTTTAGGTATATGAGTGTTTGTCTACATGTGTGTACCATGTGCATACCTGGTGCCTAAGGAGGTCTGATGATGATGCCTGGAAGTTACAGAAGTTGTATATAACCATGTGGGTGCTGGGAACCAGAATCTTCTGGAGGATCAGTCAGCACTCTTACTGCTGAGCCACCTTTCCAGCCCCAGGCCTGAGATCTTGAAAGATGGTATTATATCCAAGACATTCCATTTCAAACAACAAGTATATTCATTCACACCTAAAATTTTATAGAAGCCAGGGTATGGCTCAGTGGTAGGGTATTTGTTTTATATACACAAGGCTCTGAGTTCTATTTCCAATATGGTGTGTGTGTGTGTGTGTGTGTGTGTATATGTGTGTGTATGTATGTGTGTGTATGTGTGCATGTGTGTATGTGTGTGTGTATGTGTGTGTGTGTGTGTGTATGTGTGTGTGTGTGTGTGTATGTGTGTGTGTATGTGTGTATGTGTGTGTGTGTGTGTGTATGTGTGTAAGAAAATGTAGGGAGCTGGAAAGGTGGCTCAGTGGTTAAGAATGCCTTCTGCTCTTACAGAGGACCCAGTTTGGTTCCCAGGACCCATGTGGGGTGGATTACAACTGCCTATAACTCCAGCTCCAGGGGACCTGACACCCTCTTCTGAACCCTGAAGGTGCCTGTACTTACCTGCACATCCTCACACAGACACATATACAAAATTTAAAATAAAATAAATCTTTAAAAAGAAAATACAATCTTTAAAATATAATAAAGTTACTTACACATAGATGAAAATTTGTCTTTCAGACAGGAAAACAAACAGGTAGAAATATTAACACTTACAGAAAAATAAATTTGTCATGTAAGAGCTAAATGCTTCAGCCTATTACTTGTCTGCAAGCAACTCCAAATTAGGAAAAGGCTGAAGAGCCCAGGGCTTTTTACAAGCATCTGGGACTCAGGTAGTAGAATTCTAGAGTTTCTTCCTTAAAAAAAAAAAAGATTTTTGGCCAAGCAGTGGTGGCACATATCTTTAATCCCACCACTTGGGAGGCAGAGGCAGGTGGATCTTTGTGCATTCAAGGCCAGCCTGGTGTACAGAATGAGTTTTGGGACAGAAGGATAGAAGAAACATTTTAATATGTGAGCTTCAGTTAATGAAAACACAGAGGCCTCCTGCTAAGAGCCGTGCTTCAAGTTTTGGCCCTCATGTCTCAGATAAAAGTTTTTCAAAATTAATCAGGAGGTGTTTAATTTTATTATCTGATTCTATTTATTAAGACAGTCTCATAGAGCTTAGGTTGGTCTCAAACTCTCTATATAGGCAAGGATGACCTTGAGTTTCTGATCCTCCTGCCTTTACCTCCCAAATGCTGAGATTACAAGCATGTGGCACCACACCTCTTTCTTCTGTAACTGGGAATTGAACCCAGTGCTTTGTGCATGCTAGGCCAGTACTTGTGCTACCTGGGAGCTTAATAGGAGACTGTAGCTCTCCACAGACTCTCAAATGCCTCTTCACACTTATATCCACACCTCCCAGAGGTCCCTAGTGCCGGACAGACCTACCTGCTTATTCATACAACCTGCTTGGTCCCTGTGGACACTGAGGACGATGCCGAATAAACAACCCAGGAGCCAGTTATCCAAGATACCAGCACAGGCTCCCCCAGGTCAAACCTAATCAGACACCCCAGGTCACACCTGCACAGACACCCCCAGATACCCCCAGGTCACACCTGCACACACACCCCCAGGTCACACCAGCACAGGCACCCCAAGTCACACCTGCACAGGCACCCCCAGGTCACACCTACACAGACACCCCAGGTCACACCTGCACAGGCATCCCCAGGTCACACCTGCAGGTATGGTAGCTCAGAAACACATTCTCAAAATGCCTCCTGCATTCCTTCATTGCTTAGTGTTGATATTAATTAATATCAACATTGATTAATTAGCTTAAAAAACCAGTCTGACTATCTAGCTCAAACTGACATAAAACTTGTGATCCTCCTGCCTCAGCCTTCAGAGTAACACTACTTTAATACACTAGAAAATAGTTCAGTCCTAGGGGGAAAAAATGACCATGTCCGCCTTCACTGTGTATTTAGACCTAGCACAGGCCAGTCATGTCTGGAGCAAAAGGGACCTGCGTGCAAACCTCTGCATTTTCTCTCTGAAATTATTTAGCTAAACCTAGCTCAGGCCATCCATCAGTACATAAACAGAAAGGAAAATGGAAAACATCCTCACACTCTACAGCTTAAAAGAAGACTTTGCAAGTGTTATTTTAAAAGTAGAAAAAACAAATGAAAACTTCTAGTTTTGAACATGTAATAAATTCCTAGTTGTTTTTTGTTTTGTTTTTTTAACCTTCCTTTGAAACACTGTTATCAGCATGCTGACATGTGTGGCAGCTCAAAAGCTCTGAGAAACTGGGAAGACTTTCATTTTATGTTCTTTCTTTGAGAAACAGGAAGGTGATGGTTTGGACTATAAATTGAAACCTAAAAGATACAAGGATCAGAAAATTCTTATTAAAATTGACCCAGTCGGTCTATAGCTCTGGATTGGGATTCCAATTAAATGATATTCACACAGAGAAGAAAGTATACAACACCAAGGAAAACCTAAATTCTATGTGCCTCAGGCATGTCTGATTTGAATCTTCAAGTATAGGGATGTTGAGAAATTAAGATCTCTAGGTCCACAGAAGTCTTTGGGGTCTATTTGTAGACAGGAAGCCACCTGCATTTCTGGGCTGGGGACCCTGTGATACATTCCATTATATCCTCAGGCTTAATCTAGGGCCTTGTCTGGCCTTTATGGCTGGAATGCTAGTCGGGGCGGGGGGTGGGGTGGTGGTGGTCCAGACCAGTTAGTCCAATCAGAGGCCTGGAAAGATGAAGTTTCTCCCTTAAAAACCTCTGCTTTAAATTAATGCCTAAAACTGGGAATTATTTTTAGTTCTTCGTTTAAAACATTGTTTGCAGTGTTTGTAAAATGAATTAAGACACCCAATTCATCCCCACTTATCTGTTTTCCTCTGGCTGTCAAGGACGTAGACAATAACCAGTGTCTGTTATACAATAGGTCTTTTGTCCTATGTAGCTAGTTATTTAGATATATTATATGTATTATTGTTTTTACCCCACTAAACATAAGCCAATAATCCTATTCTGAATTTCTCATCCTAGAGAGAGAATATGTTTTTAGTTCTTATATAGCTTTCTTATTTTGATTGTATAAAATTCCAAAGTAATTTCTATTAAAGCTTTAAAGGGTCTATTGCTATTATGCTATGCCTACTACTTGGCAGTCACATTACACTTGACTGACTAGCAGACCCCAATGTTCCCTCTAACTGTCTCATCTATTTCTTTATCTTTGCTGGGCATATTGCATTGGTTGGATCCAGTCTCCCTTTGTGAGCATTAATGAAAGCATGAATGCTTTGTGACCACGCAACACTGCTCGATTTTAGTGTGCCCAGTTGTTAAAAAGCGCACACAGTCCACTTCTCCAAATGTTTGCCGCTTCTTTGCTCTGCTTTGTCTCTGCGCTTTAGACCCTTCCCTGCCCGGTTTCCTATGTGTAATCAGCATCTTGACTTGTTCTCATATTTTCAAGGATGTAGAAAGGAAATCCTGTGGTTGTGTTTATTCCTGTGCATACCTTTCCGATGAATATAAATTATCAAAAAATGTAAATAGTCATAACATAAAAAAGGAAATATCCAAATGGACCACATTTTCAGCAAAGCTTTCCCCATTTAAAACAGACACCAGCAAGCATTTCTGCTTTAAAAGGTAAATTTCACAGCAAGTAGCCAGACATAAACTATTGCTATATTTGGGAAGAGTAAGGGGACCAGCATGAAAGGAATGTCAAAGAGAGGGGTGATTAAAATATATTATACACGCACACACACACACACAAAGCTGTCACCATGTATATGCATAGCTATACTAGCCAGCATAGAAAAGTTTTAGAAACTACTTCTAAGAATCTGATGTCCTTCTTGAAAGTTCTGGCATCTAAAACCAATTTTACTAACACTTATATAAAGACAGAACTATTGCCCCTGGTCTGTATAGCTGCCAGGCGGAAGACCCAACGTTCTCAATTCAAATGGTACCTCTAGACCAGTGGTTCTCAATCTGTGGGTCACAACCCCTTTGGGTTAAAATGATTCTTTCATAGGGGTCACCTAAAAGCATCAGAAAACACAGATACTTGCATTATCACTCATAACAGAAGCAAAATTACAGTTATGAAATCGCAACAAGAATAATTTTATGGTTGGGGCGCATCACAACATGAAGATTTGTATTAAAGGGTCATAGCCCAAGGAAGGCTAAGAACCATTGCCCTAGACCTTCACATATGCATCCTTAAAAATAATATGAATTGCTCAGAATTACAGAAATGTTCCTGATTCCCCACATACACTTGCTGTGAATATCACAGAATCAAAATTGTGAATCAGGGCAAAGCAAGCAAGCCAATGTCATTCAGTATGATTGGGTAGTAACATTCCATTTGGCACAAAGCCAGCACTTAGATGCTAAGAGGTACTTGATAGGTTCATTTGTCTCGTCCCAGCCTTGGGCACTAGCTCCTCACATTCAATTCCTTCTTACCTTCAGAGTGATGCTGCCTCTGGCATGGGCAGCTCAGCTCACAGCCCATCATCTCTGAAGCCATTACCATGGCCCCTTTCTTTGTGAAGACAGACAGCTGTGTTACTGAAAAGCCTGGCCAGTGAAGAGGTCATCTGTTAAAGTATGTGGACACTGGGACCACATGCTCTCTGTCTTCTCACACATTGTGCCCATGAGTGATCTTTGGGTAGGCCCTTTAAAGCATGAGATTCCTCCTGCCCAGGCTGAGCGCCCTTCATGAGCCTGTGCGAGGCCAGGCATGGAGAAGTAACAGGGCTAGAAGGAGGTCTGAGAATGCTCCAATCTTAAGAGGGGACAGGCCTCTCCAGTCTCCTGCAATGGTCCCAGCACTTGGATGTGTGAACATATCTGGAAACCTGGGCAGTGACTTTCATGTCCAGGAAATGAGCAGGGGTCTTCTGACTAGCATCTTCTTCCAGACCCCCAATTCCTTTATAGGAGCAGAAAGACAGGAGACAGTTCAGTAGCTACTTAGCCACACTGACCTGAATCTGGAGCATGAAGAAATGGGAGAAAATCTGGAAGAGATAAAGAGGACATTTCTTAGACTTATTTTACTCAATACAGTGATGATCTGCTACATAAATGTAATAAATGCTGGCACTGGATCTTTTCTCTTCCCTTCATTTGTTTTTGCTGATGTTTAAATTTGTTTTGAAATCTGAGCATGGTCTCCCTATGTAGCCGAGACTGGATTCAGTCTCTACCAGATCCTCCTGCCACAGCCTCCTGATTACTGGGATTGCAAGCATGCACCATCAACCTGCTTTCCTTCAATCCTGGAGTACGGTGAGCTGGAAGGGTAGGCATCAGCTTGATGTAGGATATCTTTTCTGTACGCTGTGAAATACCATTGGATAATAAAGAAACTGTTTTGGCCTATGGCAGGGCACCTTAGAAGCCAGCAGCATAGATAAAGGGGAAGGAGGGCGGAGTCAGACAGAGAAGCTGTGAGCTGCCACCAAGACAGCAAGATGTAAGGAACTCAGGTAAGCCACAAACCACTTGCCAAAATGGATTAATGCAGAGCTAGCAAAAGCCCAACAGTTTGTAATTAATATAAGACTTTGCATGATTATTTAGGACTGCTGGTCTGGATCTTGGGGCTGGTCCGGCCCAGAAACTTTTTACTACATCAACTGTTGATGCTTCTGAATCTCCTTTAAAGGAAGGGAGAGTGTGTATTTCTGCATCTCAAAGTCTAGCCATCTCTCAAAGATGGCTTGAATGCCAGTCCAGATGCAGACAGCAGAGGGCGCCCGGAGCCTGCTCTTGAACCCTGGAGGTTGCCAGTCTGGAAACCCACTGTCAGGGAATCCACTGGCCCTGCCCGCATGGATCTGGATCTGGAAAATTGAGACTTACTAAAGTGATTGCCCACTCCCACGCCAATGGCATCAGTTCTCCTTGCCCCCACTGTGATTGCTCTCAAATGTCATTTATGAACTGTGCTCCTGATAAGCAACCTGAAAGCTGATTTCAATGAATCAAAATTCATACCCCCACCAATCCCCCCCACACACACACACACCCCGTGGATGCAGGAAAATCAAGGGGACGTGAACTTCGTTTCTAACTCTGTAGAGCTCTTTCCTCCTACAAAATTTCACTGCCTCCTCCCTCTGAACCAGTATCACACTTGGGTGGGCCTGTTGTGTGGCCACAGGTCCTGTTCTTAGCTTGTATCATACAGTTCTTACTGGGACATACGGCATGCCTAGAGGGATGGTGGCTATTGTGTTGGCTAGCCTGACATTAGGACTCTTCAACAGATGGAAATAATCAGTGAGATCTGACAAGATGAAACTTATCTGGGACAAATGGCAAGTCTCCTTCCAAGACTAATGTCTCAGGCTTTGGGTGCCTGTGAACTCAGGCTAGCACAGTATAGGAGCTGTGTCAGGCAGATCAAAACCACCCTCGCAGCCTTAGGGCATGATGAGGATCACACCAAGTCCATCAGCGAGCTGCAACACCATGTTCAGGTTTTTGCCTTTGGCCCTTGGAACAGAATCCAGACAAAAGCTAACCAGAAAGCCGAGCAGCCAAGCAGTGAGAAGCTGGAACACGCTTAGCAAGGAAATGTGAGGGAGAAAGAAGCCAGCTTTAGGGGAAGAAAAGGGTTTTCCCTGGAGATCTCTGGGGACAGGGTCCTGCTTAGTAGCCTGGAAGCCCTGAGTGAGAGATTGAGATCACAACTAACTGGGTATAAACTGTGAGAGGCCATCTCCTGGGTTTCCTGGGCAAGGAAAGCAGGCATGTTTAAGATCCTTAGCAGAGTGCTGGTATGACAGGGCCCTTGTGCCCCTGGTACTACGGGATGAAAGCTGGAAAGAGGCCGAGTTTTGAGTTAGTATAGACCTTCATAACACTTAGCAAGAGAATGCATGGAGGCGGGTTGTCTGTCGTGCTGAAAAGGTGACTCTTCCGTGTACTTCACCTCGCTGGCTATACGGATTTCAGGCATCTGCCTTGGCCTCTAAGTAGAGTTGAAGGTTAAGCTCTCTCTACCTTTGAGAAAAGAAAACTATGCCAGACGGGATGTGAGTCCTTCCCACCACTATATTGCAGGATAGTCCAAAAGGATGGCTTTAGCCAACGTGGGCCAAGGTGAGATTGTCCCTGACTTGACACAGCAGTCACCCCTTGACCTTTAAGAGAAGCTCAGCCTTCAACAGTGCAGAGGCTGTGGAGACAGAGGCCATCGTTAGGAGTCGATAAGCCTTCACACAGGAAGGGGCTGTCACTTCTGCCTTTGAACAACATGCTTCGCAGAGGGTCGCAGTGACCCCATGAGGCACTCACCAAGTCCCCCCCACCCCCCAGATCTCATTGTCCTTTGCCTTAGCTGAGGTTTCTGTCAGTTCTATTTCTGGCTGCTCCTTATGACTAGGCTAGTCCTCTGACAAGCTAAGGATTTGGGTGTAGCTGGCACAGGGTACTCAGGGGAGCTAGAAATGGTTACAGTGTCAGACATCCCCCTCATGCGCGTGCGAGTACATGCACACACACACACACACACACACACACACACACACACACACACACACACACAGGTTTTCACATACAGCCAAGCTGCCTCTCAATTCCACCAGGCTGCAGGCAGAGGGTGTCACGACTCTGCAAACCTGATTTCTGGTGCATCCCTTTCCTGGCTACAGAAGTGTCTGTCATTGGAGCTCAGGAGTATGACCTTCCTCCAGCATCCTCCTTACCACCCTCCAGGTTTGTGCCCTTCTGCCCAGGCCTTAGGCGGCCTCCTGGAGATCCTAATTTGGTTTCTCTGTTGCTGTGATAAAAACACGGATGAAAAGCAATGTGGGGAGGAAAGGGTTTCTTGGCTTACACTTCCACAGCATGGTCCATCACTGAGGGAAGCTAGGCAGGAAGTCAAGGCGGGAACTGAAGCTGAGGTCCTGGAGGAATGCTGCTCTCTGGCTCGCTTCCCATGGCTTCCTCAGGTTGCCCCCACTCCCTTTCTGAAACAGGATGTTTTTTTTTGTTTTTTGTTTTTTTTTATGTGTGTGTAATAGCTCTGGCTGTCCTGGAACTCTTACTTTGTAGACTAAGACTTGAACTTATAGAAACTCACCTGCCTCTGCCTCCTGAGTGCTGGGATCAAAGGCATGCACCACCAACCCCAGCTCTCAGTTTGCTTTTCTTATGTAATCCAGGCTCACCTGTTCAGAAGCAGCACAGCCCACAGTGGACTGGGTTCCTCCCGCATTAATCATTAATCAAGAAAATAGTTCACAGACATGCTTACAGGAGGCAGTTCCTCATCTGAGGTTCCTCCTTCCCAGAAGTCTTAGTTAGGGTTTCTATTGCTGCAACAAAACACCATGATCAAATAGCAAGTTGGAGAGGAAAGGCCTTAGATTTCCACATTGCTGTTCATCACCAAGGGAAGTCAGGACAGAAATTCAAACAGGAACCTGGAGGCAGGAGCCAATCAGAGGCCATGGCAGGGGGAGGTGGGGGGGATGCTGCTTACTGGCTTGCTCCTCATGGGCTTGCTCACCCTGCTTTTTTATAGAACCCAGGACCAGCCCAGGGATGGCTCCACCCACAATGGGCTGGGCCCTTCCCCATCAATCACTAATTGAGGAAATGCCTTACAGTTGGATCCTATGGAGGCATTTTCCTGACTGAGGTTCTTTTTTTTCCCAGATGCCTCTATCTTGTGTCAAGTGACATAAGATTAGCCAGCACACCAGGGGACTCCAGCTTGTGCCAGACTGACAAAAGCTAGGCTGTACATAAGGGTCCTCCAAATTCTAGCAAATTGTATGTTAACGAGTGAGGAGCTGGCTTTCATAATGCCTGGCCTTGGCTGGACAAGGCAAACCTGGAGATTACACATCAGACCTTCTTGGGCTTTGCTATAAGAGGCAGCCATTGAGATTCCAGGCCTTAGTGGGAAGAGAGACTTGGGCTCTGAAAGTCAGCGGCCTTGCCCTCTGTCAGTCTCTTGTGACGTAGTTGTACGGGGAGCAGGCGGGTGAGAAGTCAGGAGAAGGGGTGTGTATCACTACTTCTGACCTCTGACCTCTATGAGAGGAGCTAGGAACAGCCCCACCCCCACCCCAAGCTCTAAAAGGCCTTGTCCTCTCACCAGCACTAGCATGGGAGCAAGGGCCCTCCAGGGAAATTAGTATTTGCTTCTGCTTCTTTTGGCTCCAGCCGAAATTCCTGGTCTTCTTACCCTGATGGACCATTGAGAGTCATTGAGAGACTAAAGCTGACCTCAGTGGAGAGCTGAGGTCAATGACAGGCCTGTTCTGAGGCATGGCTTCTGTTTTCCCTTTGCTTGACAAGGTGGAGGAAAGGGCACTCTGACAGTTCTATACCTGCTTGTCAAGACTGGCATTTTCCCCTGTGGGAGCCTTGAGGACCGAGGTAAAAGCCCAGAAAGAGCCCATCAAAGAGCTTAAAGACTAAGCAGTGGGGGAAGGGGCAGCTGAGCCCAGACTTCTACCACCCCCCACCATAGTGTCAGGGATGGTATGGATGCTATCTTGAACTTTCCAAACCAGCCTGCTTGCATGCCAGTGACTGACAGACCTATGCAAGGCTGCATGGAGTAGAAGAATCACCAAATGAGCCCTGCCCAAATCCCTGAGCTGCAGAATAGTCAACAAAATGGAGGGTTTTTTTTTTTTTAAGTAATTAATTATGAAATAGCTTGCACTGTCCTAGGTATCCAGAGCACTGGCTAAAGAGGTCCCCATTGGAGCTCTGGATCCCAGATGCCCTTCTGTGGAGTGTTGGCAGGCAGGTGGAAACATCTGGGCTGGTGCTGAGCTTTTCACTTGAGAGATGGGCTTGCTATGTCTCTCTTAGTCTGTTGCTTTAGCAAGCAGACTGCAAGGACCTTGGGCATAGTGTTCTGACAGTTGGGCTGAGAAGTATAAACTAGGAACTCTCTTCTTTGTATTTAAAATCACTGAGAACTGGGGCCAGTGTTGGAATTGTGGTTCCCACCTGTTCACGGACAATGCAGTATGTTGCAGTTCGATGGATGATGAGATGTGATGAAATCCAAGAATAAAGTTAACACTGCTGTAGCTTGGATGGAACGTTGTGCACATCAGTCAAAGCTGATTTTGAAGCAAAGATGTTGATTGGTTTCCACCATGCAAAGCTTTTTGGTTTAGAAAAGGGAACACTGAGCATAGGTTAGGCATTGAGCAAATGATTGCTCAGGTTAGCCCTCTGTCTCGTGATCATTAGGACGGTCATACAGATATCGCAAACCCACAACACTCACTACCATCCCCCCTTGCCTTAGCACGATGCTGTGCTAGATAGCTTTACGTCAACTTGATACACACTATAGAAAAGTCTTCTATAAGATTGAAGGCAAGCCCGTAGTGATGTGAGATGTCTTTCTATATGCTGTAATGTCATTGGTTAATAAAGGAACTGTTTTGACCTATGGCAGAGCATCTTAGAAGCAGGTGGGAAATCCAAGCATAGATAAAGAGGAAGGAGGGTGTGGTCCTGCTGCCCAAGATGCAAGTATGTAACAAGAGAACATGGGCCGAGAGGCAGCACAGATTAATGGAAATGGGTTGAGTTAAGATGCAAGAGCTAGCTAGCAATGAGCCTGAGCTATAGGCCAAACAACATGTAACTAATATAAGCCTCTGTGTGTTTCTGTGAGATTGTGGGTCTGCAGATCTGGACCACTGGCCAGACAGGCCAAAAGCTTTTTACTACACTGTAGGGCATTTTTTTTAAACTAGTGATTAATGGGGGAAGGCCCAGCCCCTTGTGGGTGTTGGTCCTGCGTTCTATAAGAAGGTAAGTTGAGCAAGCCACGAGGAGCAAACCAGGAAGTGGCACCCCCGCCCCTCCATGGCCTCTGCATCAGCTTCTGCCTCCAGATTCCGGTCTTGACTTCCTTCAATGATGAACAGTGCTATGGAAGTGGAAGCCAAATAAACCCTTTCCTCCCCAGGCTGCTTTGGTTCATGGTGCTTCATCATCTAATCCTGACAAGGACACACATCCTCGTGGAGCTGCCCAAAAGCTGTTGAGCTCAGGGCACGATTCCCTGAACAGAGGCTAAGGAGCCACTCACAGCCTAGATGCTGGGCTTCCTAGTTAAAGTGAATACCTGTGGCTCCAGCCTGGGCCTACTGATACTGAATCTGAGCCTGGAGCCCAGAAACGAGAACATAAGCAGCCTATATGTCACTACACTCTGAAGTCATGGGCCTACCTCTCTAAGACACTGGTCACTTTAAGGAACCTGGTCCCATAGCCTGGAAAAAGCAGGCCATATTCCTCCTGCAGAACTCTCCTCTCTCTCTCTCTCTCTCTCTCTCTCTCTCTCTCTCTCTCTCTCTCTCTCTCTCTGACACAGAGAATTAAAAGACCTCGCTGTACTATAGCTTCACAGCCTCTAATTTATGGTCTCACCCCTAGGTCCTAACCTGCACTCTTTGACTTTGGCACATAGACTATGTTATGTTGAACTCAATCACGTGGTATAGAACTTCCTGCCACATCCTGAGGGGATCAGATGTTTGTCTTCATTTGGGTGATTTTTCTGAACACACTCCTCTGCACCCCCCCATCATCTTGTTGGTCTCCTTTACAGTTCCTCTTCACAAAGCTCCTCTGGACAGGGTTTCTCTGTGTAGCCCTGGCTATCCCGGAACTCTCTGTAGACCAGGCTGGACTCAAACTCACAGAGATCCTCCTACCTCTGCCTCTCAAGTGCTGAGATTAAAGCATCACCACACCTGCCCATTTGCTCCCCCAGGAGAAGCCTCTCCTTTTTTTTAATGGCCCCATAATGTTTTCTCTGATAGAATGTTCTGCCACTTTGACCCCATCATAGCAAGGCCCTTCCTCTTTTCTCAAAGAGCTCATTTCTGAATGGTGGTTTCGTGCAGGAGCCTTTCCAAAGCCAACCACTAATTCCTTATTTCTAACAAGAAGCCAAGCCTCCATGACCTCCAGATCTGTCTGAAACTGGACAGGAAGATCTTTCTCTGAAATGAAATGCATGTGTGAAGCAAGTACTACAACACTTTAAACCTTCCCAAGAGCTCACCTCCCACTGATATTTAGGGACATTTTTAACTATCATCCCTATCTCTTCCCCATCACCACCATCACCACTGTGCCATCCAATGGTGCTGATGATGTCTGTTAGGGTTCCCCACAGGCAGGCTCTGCAAGAGAGCTTTGCATAGAGAACATGGTTTGGCACTGATTCTAGCATCACAGACCAGGCTTTCTATCTCAGCTCCATATTTATTAGCTATTTTGCTGCAAATGATTTGAACTCTTGAGGTTTCAGCTTCTATAAATGGGCACATTCATAGACCTCATCCTGTCCAGGGCTTCTGTAAGAACTCAATAGGATAATATATTGAAGTGGTTTTATCCTTCATACATGCTTTATAGGATTATTTCGTGATGGAGAAGAACCCAGAAACCACGTGCTGCAGCAGGAGTTGGGAAAATGGAAACTTCTTGTTCTGGTGAATAACATTTAGAAGAACTGCTGTTTTCCAGTGTTTTGATGATCGTTACCTGGGAAGATAAAGTTGGCTTTATATGTATAACATGAAGTGACGGACTCACAAAAATTAAAGGGAAGTGATTTCCCTTTAAATCAAAGGGCTCAAATAAAAAATTAGAGGCTATGTAAATGGCCTCTATTTTGACCCCCAGACTCCATATAAAAAAGCTTGGAACCATGGAATGTGCTCATCATCTCAGCCTAAGGAGGGGGAGACAAGTCAATTCCTGGGGATGTTCACAGCCTGCTTTTTGAGCTCCAAGCCATTAAGAGACCTATATCAAAATGAATGAATAAATGAATGAATAATAGATAGTAGTTGGCACCTGAAGAATGGCACCCAAGGTTAACCTCTAGCCTTCACATTCATGAATGTACACACACACACACATCAGGTAGAATGCACAGCCGCAGGCAGTGGTTCAGTGGCAGCCATTCACTGAACATATCCAAAAACAGGACCTGGGCAGGACAGTGATGGAATGAGACCAGGCAGAGCTGAGAGACTGGGAAGAGACTTTCCAGTCCAATTCTGTTCTGTGGTTCTAAGGTTTAAGAGACACAGGACCCATTAAAGATGTGAAAGGGAATGAATGATATCAATTAGCTTCAAGGCTGACCCTTGACCCTAAGCTTAGAGACCATCTGAAATCCATTGACCTTGGGAATAAAATCTAGCAGCTGTACCTTTAATCCACTGATCCTGAGATTTGCCTCTAAGGTCACAAAGATCAAGGCTGGGTTCTCTTTCAAACTGTAATCTATCAAACCCTTGCAATGCAATGAGCCTATGCCCAGACCCTCTGCTCCCCACCCCGGAATTGTACACCCCAGTGACTGTACATACAGTCTAGTTCCTGCTGCAGCTGCTGTCCCATTTATGGCATGTGCGTAACAGACATAGCCTCATTAATTTGAAATGTACCTACACTGGGTTTATCTTTGCACCACCACCAAGAGTTGGGTAAGCATATTTATTGTTTAAGATTGCAAAGCAATGGTTAAGCTTCTTATTTAGAATAGTCATAAGTGCTTTAAAAATTACCAGGTCAGTTACAAATCCATCCTACCGCAAGTGACTAAAGGATCACCTCCGGGCAACTATTGGTAGAGTCTAGTTTGCTATTTGAATTGCGATAAAACTTCCTTCTTAACTGTGTTTTCTCAGAGGCTTTCACTCCCAGGAACCTGGGCATGGGAAGGTCGGTGTGTACACTGTGCTTCATGTGGTGGCTTGAAACAGAAAATAACTTCCTTGGGTTTGTTAGTTCGATCCAGGATACAAGGACTTGCAACAGGTCATTTGGATGTGTGTGTGATGAGCTGAGGGTCTTTATAGCATATCCTTCCTGAACCACTTTCCTTTGCAAAGGTCTGATTTTATTAGTAGATGGCCATTATAGGCTCCCCTTTCCTTGATGCTGAATTAGGAAATGTCTAGAAGAGTTGTGGCTGGAGGTGTGCACTAGAGACTCTGGGTATACTAACAAGATCTAAGCTGAATGGCCCATTAGAAGCACACAGCCTTTGTACAGAGCGAACGTTTGGGTGAAGCTTTCTAAATAAGTAGAGCAGGGCTATGAAACTAGATAGGAAATCGCCCTCTTGGAGATGGAGGTGATTAGGGTGGGCTGAATCAGTGGCTTGTGTGAATGAATTCAATACTCCCAGCCTGGAAACCAGTCACCAGGTTCTATGCCTTCCTGTGGCCATCTGTTGAGGTTCTGGTTCAAGAGCTCAACTGTCAACCTGGGTCCTGCTTTCCTCATAGTACTGCCATGTGAACTGTCAACATCCCGCCGCCCCAAGATCATCAGGGTCACCTCTTGCTAATCTGGCAACTGGTTTCATGTAATTAAATGGAAATGGAATTCCAACCTCATCTAGGGAGCATGGCTTTTCAAATAGTCAAGGGGTAGAAAACCCTGGGCGAAACAAGCTCTGAACAATAGTAAAAAGGGGGAAGAAGGACTTTAAAAATTCCAGACACAAGCTACAGATTTACAAGTGGTTTTTCCTGTAAGGTGCTATGGGGCCAGAAAACCAGAACACAATTCTGGTGTCTAGCATGGACAGATACCCAGTATCTGTCTCTTCTAATACTGATGCTCCAACATGATCCCAAATCACCTAGGAACTTCCTGGACATTTTAGCATTATAAGCTATAGCTGCCAAATGACTTTATCCAGCTGCCTGGGTGATGAGGAGGCAAGCTCCAAGTGAGGTACCACTGAACTCAAATCTATAGAGCATCAAAGCACCTACCCTGATAAGCAGAGTGGCCCAGCTCATTTGGATTCTTCCATTGCATCCAGCTATTGACATGTCAAGATGTCCTCGTGGAAAACAATGTGCCCACCATCGGGTAATGATCAGTTCTACATATATGGTCCTTACAATAATAAGGCTGTTACCATTTTATACTCAGTGGCAGTTAGGTAACTTACGAGTCATTTTAACAGATGTGATTTGAATCGTGGTCTAAGTCAGATGCCCTTCTCACCATAGAACAAGGATTCCCATTGGACAGGCCATTAGTAGAGGAAGTTGTTTATGGGCAAGTATCCCAACTTTTCCATGGCATCATTGTTTTCTAGTAACACAGCTTCTGGCTAACAGTACCCAAGTCTTGACTGGTTGTGTTTCTAAGCAGAGGTGCCATGTGCACCTCAGTCTCCACTTCTTCACCCCTGAGAAGCAGAGCCTTGAAAATGCAGGAACTTTCTACCCAGACCAGAATCTCCTACATGTGCAGGAAGCAAAGAACTTTTTAGATGGGTCTGCTTCTTTTGTCTTTGGACTATTTGTTCTTTGAATAAGATCTCACTACTGAGCTCACACTGTTTCTAAATCTCCAATCCTCCTGCCTGAGCCTGAGTGCTGGACATGCCACCAACCCCCTGACCTTGACTGTGTTTTCATCCTCGTCTATGGAGAAATCCCACCCACTTACCTGCAACATGCCTAGAGCCCACCTGGCCCATCTAGACGTCTTCCTTCAAGAAAGCCCAATAGGCCCCTGCTCCTGCCAAGGCTTTCAGTGGCAAAGCACACAGCCAAGCTGTTTTTACTGTGTATTAAGCCAGGATCTCACATATCCCAGACTGACCTTGAACTTCTCTGATCCTCCTGCCCCAACCTCTTGAGTGTTCTAGCCACTGCACCCGAGACTGAAGATTAAACACAGGGCTTTGTGTGGGTTAGGCAAACACTGTACCAACTGAGCGACTCACCCTAGCTTCCCCAACACCCACAGCCTGTCCTAGAACAGACCTTTAAACTCATCGGCCAGTGTCTTGTGGCGTCCACTCTTATGCTGGATTTGCAATTCTAAAATCTGTAGAAATCATTGAATCAACTAGAGCAGCTGTGCCAGCACTCAAATTAGCTGCCCCGCTGGAGAGGAATGGCATTTTTCTATGTGTTTGTTTGAGTTTAGAATACACTCATTTTCTCCAGTGGGTTAACTTCTCTAATTATATTTTGCAGAGTCTAATATTAACAGGCATTTGTATTCCCTGAGCACACAACATCTGACAATGAGAATTAAAGGAAAGAGTAGTCAGCTTTCCTAAAAAAATAAAATAATAAAAAATGCTGGTCTCAGGGAATGACAATGTTGTGATGGAAAATGCACACGTGGATAATAAAAAGGCAACCGATTATACAATACTCTGGAAATAATCATGCTCAGCAAGAGAAGGGTGGGAAATCTCTATGGACAGGGATTGAAGCAGCCTATTAAAACTTCTAAAAGGACAGGCTTTCCAGCATCCTCTTGAGAGTTAATGGAGCTTGATGAGAAAACTCAGGAAGCAATGGCCAGGGTATTCCTGGGTGGTCTCCCAAGCAAGACAACCCTGAGCAATAACACCAACCCATTTTAAAAGAGCATTTCAAATGAATTTTATTGTTTGAATTTTACAAGTAGACTTTAGAGGCTTCAAACAAGAACTGTGTTGCAAAACTCTAATAAATAGCTTGCCCCAAGTCCCCAAAGAAGGGAAACTAAATGAAAAGGAAACTCAGAAAGATAAGACTTGAGAATGCTCAGATGTTAGCAGTTATTTCTCATTTACAGAGACATCAGGCAAGGTACAATCTCTTTCACACACATGTCAAAAAAAAGACTCAACTGCAATCTTTACAAAGCACTCGCAAATCTTCCTATCCCCACAGTAGAAATGGTAACAGGAGGGAAAAACACAGAGAAATCACAATCATTTGTGAATCTATGGCATAAAGGTCTGGCGTGTGCGGGAGGCAGGGGAATCCATTCTGTTTCTTAGGGATGGAATTCCAGGCAAGTCAGGTCCACTTGACAGCAGCGGACTTCCAGCACATGGCCAGTGGACCCTGGCCAGTCCCATGTCTCTGAGCTCTGCAGCAGTGAGGGTGAAGAGCCCAGAGCTGCCTGCATCACTAGACAGAAGGAACAGCGAAGGAGTGATTGCTACAGCAGAGTCCTTTGGATGGCCGTGAAAGGGTGCAGGAAATGCTGTAAGTAAACTCCACACTGCGGCATGCAGGTTCCAAGAGCCCATTTCCTTACAGGCATTGTTTGCCCCAACAGGCAAGGCTTAAACTCACAGTTTACCATTCACTGTTAGCTTCCCCAGTTAAACACACTGGTGAAGTCTTGCTTTAAAGAGGAGGATTTATCAATTAATGTAGTCATTTTGAACAAGCTTTAAAAAAGTTCTGCTACATCTTTAAAAAACTCAAACAGAAACTATACATATATATATATATATAGATATAGACTTTTGACCAAAATATATTTAAAATGCATACAGGTAAGGTTTTCATTTGAGAAAATTCAGAAGCCAATCAATGTTAGGGCCTGGGAGGTGTAACAGGTTGGTTCTAATTGAGTGAGGTTCACTGAAGCCAAACAAAGAGCCCTGGCTCTGAGGAACGTACTGGGGACCATTTTTCTGAGCAAAGAAGGGGCACGATGCAGGGGTGAGAAGTGAAGTGGCTGACCCGCAGGCCTCTAGCACACAGGCACAGCACACAGGGGAGGCGGGCCTTTCCTCAAAGCCCCCTCTTCAGGCATTTTAGGAAAGAAGGCAAGGAAACCCCCTCCCCACCCCCAAACGAACAGTTAAAAAGAAAAACCTTTATTTCCCTAGGAACAAAGACACTTGTCAGGATACAGGGAGAGCTCGGGTTACCTGAAGTAGATCAGAAAGCTGATGGAGGCTGAGGGACCAGCGGGCACTCTGCACTCTGGTCCTGGGCCCAGTTTTTTTGTAAATACATAACAGATAAAGATATTGTGCAAAAAATAAAGACATTCACATTTTAGCAGTTATTCTTTTATTTTACTTTTTTTTATTTACTTTTTTGCTTTTCTTTTCTATAAAAGGCAGATAATGATTGTTGGTCTGCAGTTGTGTTGTGCACTGTCCAGCAGGAACAGAGTGGGAAACTAGGACGCCGAGATTCCTTCCCGAGGCGTGAATGGATGCTTCAGGGCACCCACAGAAAGCAGCCTACACGCCACCTCTCTCCTCAGCTGCCCCTAGCTCATATCTATGGTATTGAAGACCCACTCTGTGAACTTCTTCAGCTTGTCCGAGGCATTCTGGGACTCCTCCTGCAGCCGCAGGTTGTCCTCACGCAAGTGCTGAACCTCGGCCTGGAGGTGGGCCTTGTCTTCTTTTTCCTGAGGGAAAAGCCAAGTGGGTGTAACCTATGGGTGTCCACCCGCCATGCCCAGCTCTGACCCTCATTTGGTGGCCCCTTCCCACTCCCTGGTCTACCAGATGCCCACACATGTCTGGTCCAAGCCTGGGGCTCCCAGAAAGCTCAACACTACAGGATTAGCTGGGTGTGCAATTATATCAATGTGTACATTGATATACAGCCAGCTTTGAGTTTTAGGTCACTGGTTGATGCTGCCTTGATAAAGCCAAAGCCAAAGAAATGCAACTTTCAGTTAGTTCTCCTGGTCTGAAAACCCAAATATTAGGGACTACATGAGAACCTGTGCCACGACCCCTGACACCAGGGTTGAAGGCCACGTCAAGGCCCAGAGAGGCCTGATGGAAGTTTAAGGCTTTCCTCAAGGGGGACCAGGTTTTCTGTACATAGGAGAGTGAAGGCCTCTCACATTATATGTGCCAATGGCGCCCAGGCCTATGCTGCACCTGAAGACACGCACAGAGGAACTGTGCAGGGAAGTACCTCTGCATGTCTCACGGGCTCCCTGACTCTCCCAGTGAGGGGCACTTGTGCCCACAGCCTGGGCAATCGGAGAACATTTACCTTCTTCAGATCTTCCCGAAGCATCTTCAGCATGCCTTCCAGCTGGTCCACTTTAGAAGCCAGGGTGGGGGAGGACTCCTTACTGCTAGGAGGGAGACAGAAGGCCACGTTGGCAGGTGCCTCCACGGCTGCTGGGGTCCCCCCAACCTTTCTTTGTAAAATGGTTTGTCAATGTCAAATTACTCAGCATGGCAACCCAATGAGCATTTTTTTTTTTTACTTTAAAAAGAGAAAATGGTGATCTTAACAACGGGTGATACAGGTTTGAAAGACAGCCAGTCGGCAGCTTCCTTTGTTGAAGACATTACACGTGGCGACAAAAGAGCTGGTGATGATAGGTGGGCCTCCTTGGTAGAACGGGGTTACAGTCAAACGATCACACAGTGCACTTACTCTCATCATCTCTTCTAGAGAGTTCAAAGGAGAGATAGCAGTGCACACGCATGTACGCGTGTGGGTGTTTACGCATGCGCGTGAGTGGTTACACACATATATGGCTAATGCAGGGTATGCACTGGAACGACCAACACAGAGCCTAGAAGGCTCTGCCTCTAAGCAGGCCATTCCAGCAACATACAATGCTTACATCTCAGCTAGTCTAAATATCTTTAAATACTGAAAACATGAGGTGGCATGTTTCAAAAGCCTGTCATTCCAAGCTTAGTGTCCCAAATTCTGCAGCATTAGGGCCAGTAAAGCAGCTCTATTAAATGCCAATTACACCTTGCTACCAGAACACCAAGTGTATATGGTGCACTTGAGGGCCACATATCTGTCACCCCCAAAACCCAAGGCTGAGGACCAGTCAGCACTTCTTCCCCTCTTCTCCTCTATTTGAATGTGAGCTCCCCTCAGTTTCCTGAGGCGAGGTCTAGTCATGTCACATGACCTTAAGAATAATCACACAACAGAAAGCTGGACCTTCTCTGTAGGGAAAAATGCAGAGGATTCTTTGTAGAGTCAGAGATGTAATACTTGGCTGTCTACGGCCTGGAATAAAAAGTATTCTTCAAGTAGAGTTCAAAAGTCAAAGTTCAAGTCGGAATTCCTGACCACTGGTGAACTGTTACTGTTCTCTTTTTTATGTCTGCAACAGGCTTCGAAAGCGAAGCCCACAGTTCACTGAGCACAACGAGACCACTGATGAGCGACCCAGATCTCCAAACTCCTCAGACAAAACAACCAAAGGTCACAAAAGGGAAGTGGTGAGCTGCAGCCCTCCATGTGCTCAGTTCAGGGCTGGGTTCAAGGACGCGTGCCTCTCACAGAGTCCCGAGGGCACTGCCCCAGGAGCCCTCTGCACTGACAGCACATTAAGGCCTATGCACACCATCCGCATCTGCTCTGCTCTGCTCTGCTCTGCGCAGCTTCCCCTAACCCTATGATCCATCATAACGATCCCTTCCCAAGAAAAGTCAGACTCAGCTTCTCTGTGCAGAAGAAGCCATGTTCAGCCAGTTCATGCCAGTTGAGCACAGTCCTTCAGCTGGGTTATCTTTGGCGTAGTCTGCCCTCTGCTTACTCTAGCTGTCCCAATAAGGGAGACGATGCCATCCCCCTGTTATAATTAACAAGAAACTAAGCACATGCTCCTACAGCCTTTTTCGGAAGTCCTCAAGTAGGAGCCCCACTTAAAGCAGTGTGGCTGTAGCAGCCTCACTCTCCCTGTTATCTGCTTCTCACCGCATCTCATAGATATTTGAATATACATGAAGGGGTGAAATATGTTGGTTTTATTAAGACAGGGTCTCCAAATGTAGCCTGGCTGGTCTCCTGACCCTGCTGCCTCAGCTTCCGGAGTGTTACAGGCATGCACTACCACACCTGGCGTAGATGCTTTGGTAACTTGGTTCCCAGTAATCCCCAGGAGGATTGAGGGCAGGAATTTCCAATTGATGAGACCATTCTGCATGGAAGTATCATTGAATGTTCTGCAGCTGGCTGCTGTGATGCTAAGGAATACTTCATCTCAGCCACTGGGAAACTCAGGGAAGCAGGAAACCCTGCCCTCACCCAGTCCACGTCTCAAAGTCCATGACTGAAATTCAGAAGCTCTCTTGGCTTCTGTTATTGTCGACCTGCCCCAACTTACAAAGCTCTTAGCCAGCCTGCTATCCTGGTTTAAACACAGGAGAGCAGAGGCAGAACGCTGGAAGCCAAATAGACGTGAGTACAGGCAGCCAAAATAGTAACCAAGAAAACTCAAAAACCAGACTGGAAGACTAACTCCCAAGAGCTCAGGGGCATTTGTGACTAATGATTTCTCTTATTTTACTTAATAAGCTCTGGGTGTACAGGTGAATTGTGATATTAAATAATAAAGAATATTCATAATTTCTCCTTAAGCATCAAAACCAGTTTAATTGTGTGTACAGTGGTCAGTAATAACGAGTTCTAACTAAAAAGCCAAGTGTCTTGCATTGCAGCTGAACTCCCCTCGGCTCATCCAGGGCCTTCCATCTCCTCTTCGTCACATCTGCCGCTACTGGGGCGACAATGACGCACAGTGGTGCCCTCAGCACTGGGTGACCAACCTGCTGTATGACTTCATCTGGACCAGGGCCTGCTCCTCCAGCTGGTCACTGTTGGAGGCCGCACTCAAGGGACGATGGTTTTCATCACTAGCAGCAAAATATGAGGCTCTCTGGACTGGAAGAGAAGTGAGAAGGCATCAAATACAGGGGCACCCATGTCCCCAGGGCCCTACCTGAGAAGCCTACCAGCAGTCTACGCGATGGTCAAGTTTAACCAACACACAGGTACGTTTGAAGAGTCTCTAACTCACACAGGGAGAGACTGTGCTCTTTCAATTTAAGGGACAATAACAGTACAAATGCCCTTGAAAAGACAGTTGCTATGAATCTATTCTAGCCCCCTTCCCTGTTCGCAGTGTTCTAGGAACAGCTTCTCCAGAAAGAGGTCTTGTGCCAAATTCTAGACTAAGGCTTTTTATAAAGCTATAAATGCCCAGAAAGGCTCAAGCTTCTTGGAGGATGTTTTCTGCAAGATGTCTGGCCACTCTGGTGGGCTACAGCGCTGTGCCCACACCATCTCAGGAGACATGGCCACTCTGGTGGGCTACAGCACTGTGTCCACAACAACTGCTTAGATACAGTCCAACTTAAAATTATATGGAGATTAGTTAGCAAACTGACAAACCAGGTTAGAACGAGGAGGCTTCATGAGCTAAAGAAACAGAAAGTTAATGATGGCCATCTGCTAGCCATGTTGCGCTATTTCTGAATTCTGTGGCCTAGTAACTCTGCTGTCTAAATTGAAACTTGACAGAAAAGTCACTTTCGACATACATGGCTTTGCATTAGTCTCTCATTTCTATAGACTAGGGCATCCTAGGGCCACTATGTAGTCATTTACAAGCCATAGGAGTCACATGAATTTCTGTATAGAGTGGAGATAAGGTTCCATTTGAGCATGAGCTGTTCTCAGCCGAGTGTCTGCACTAGGCTCTGGGCTCCAGCCATGTAGGTAAAGCACACTTGTCATTGTGCCCAGGGTGACACATTGGTTAGAACTGATCACAATCCTGGCACCTTATGGCCTTCAGGACTCTGGTGACCTGTATGGGTTGTTAGCAATCTCACTCACCCTCATAAGCTTTGGCGGCATCTACTAGGTTGGACCAGTCCAAGTCCGAGGCAGTGTCAGGCAGGGGCATTAGGCCAGGGTCAGGGAGAGGCTGCCTTCGGGTTTCCTGGATGTCGGTGAGGGAGCTGTCAGAGGCAGAGAACTCTCCTACAAAGGGAACAACAGGGTGACTCTCGTGCCCACCGCAGAAGCACTCAAGAACTTACTCATTTCCCATTAACACAACTGTTGATGGAGCCAGCGTCTAGTCTAGAGGCTGCTAATGGCCATGCTGAAGCAGATCCGGATTCCTCCAGTCTCTTCCCATTTGAAAAATACCTCCCAGCATCTTTCTCCCAAGAATGTGAGTCAGGAGAAACTGAGGTTTTCCCTGAGGCCATACATAGGTCTGCTGTGGAGGAACTGCCTGCCTTCCCTCAGTGGGGCAAGGAGGCTCTAGCATCCAGCTTCCCTTCACAGTGTCCAGAGATTCATCTGGGAGAAGAGGCCTACGCTATTGGAGAAGTGGACTGTGGACACAGCCCAGCAATGCTAATACCTACTGGAGGAGCAATACCCCTTTTTATGTGGGCCACAGCTGAGATCTGACCTCAGCTTGTGTGGGCTCTACACTCTGGAGTGGTAAAGGACAGGTGTATCACTGGCTCCACGCAGGGTGTCATTAGATAGTATGAGAAACAGGTCAGATCACACTAAGAGTGCTTGGTCTCTCATAGGAGCCAGCCTGAGAAGGGATGTTCAGTGGACACTGGCCTGATTCTCCGTCCCAGGTGATTCTGGGCATTACCTGAATAACATCCCAATCAGCAATGTTGCAGCAATCCAACACCCACTTTGTTCTAAAGCAAGACAGTCAACAGTAAACCCCTGTAACAGCTGACAATAATTAAAACAAAACAAAAAACCTCTGGGCCACAGAGGGCATGCAGCTGCTGCGTAGGGTCTTGAGAGCAGGGAGGGAGGGAAGGCAGAAACTAGAGGCAGCGGCCGGATGAAAGCGGCATAGTATGTACTCCACGAAGGTACCCTCGAATGTGTTGTGGCACCAAAGCCCTGAGACACAGGGGAAGCAAAGTGCACTGCAAAGCAACCTGGCTCCAGAAATCCCTGTTTATGAGGGATGAACCCTGAGCCTGTGACATCAGCCTTGTAAGCCAAGGTACACCTAGTGCATGGTTTCTCTTTCAAACTGCAGGAAGAACTATGCTGCTGCAGCTGTTGGCTGGCAGTGGACGTAAAACGAGCAAAATTATGAGTAAATGGAAGTCAGCAATTCCTGGAAGACATTCAATGCTTAGCTGTCTTTAAACCTGATCCCACCAAGGGTATGTAGGCAGAGCAGATTATTTTGTTTCCTACTGATAACCCATCTGCCCTTTTGTCCCTGATGCTACAGTTTCCATTCAGAGAAAAGGAAACAAAAGTTTAGCGCCTCCGCCCCCAAAATGTACTTCAGTGGCAGATGCCATGCAAGGCTGCTGAAGACGGACTCATGCCAGGTGCGCCTGGCTGCTTGCAGGGGGTGGGATGGAAAGGTACACAGTGATGACAGGTGTTCCCCCTCCTCACAGCTCTGTGGACCCACTCAGCCTTCATCCACAAGTTGCATCAGTGGGCAATGCCCCTGAGTGGGAGCTGTTAGAATCTAAGTCTCCGAGTCTGACCCACCCTGACACATGATTACACATACCCACACATTGGCTGGGGTGGCAGGCTACTTTTCATTGCTTGTGAAGACTAGAGAAAAGTGCAGGGAGACAAGAAAAGTTTTCAAGATAGGCGGGATCATAGGTATAAAGGGATTCACAAACAGTGGCCTTGTACGGGAAGAAGGGACAGACAGGAGCAAACAAAGCTTCCGCAGAGGGCCTTACTCACTCTAGAGCAATGGTTCTCAACCTGTGGGCTGCCACCCCCTTGGCAAGCCTCTGTCTCCAAATATATTTACATTATGGTTCATAGCAGTAGCAAAATTAGTTATGAAGTGGAAACAAAAATAATTTTATGATTGAGGGTCCCCACAACATGAGGAACTGTATTACAGGAAGAGTGAGAACTGCTGTTCTAGAGAGCTAGCTTGTGGCAGGAAGAAGTATGTCATGTGCTGGCTTTGATCCACTGGAGTGACTTTCTGGGGCAAAGAAAACCTAGACTTAAGCTGTAGGTGGGTGGAGGAAGGAGCAAAGGAAGACGGCATGGTCCCTGAGCAGTGAAGGGGATCTTGGGGTGTGTCTGAGCAGGATGGAGATGTGGGAGAATGTGCATGAGCATCATGAGCATCACTGAGGGCACAAGAAAGTGTAGAGCAAACATGAGGCTGCAGAGAAGCGGGGGAACATGGCTCTGATACACACAACTGCTGCAGCAGAGTTCACAGAAGGGGGAACATGGCTCTGATACACACAACTGCTGCAGCAGAGTTCACAGAAGGGGAACATGGCTCTGATACACACAACTGCTGCAGCAGAGTTCACAGAAGGGGGAACATGGCTCTGATACACACAATTGCTGCAGCAGAGTTCACAGAAGGGGGAACATGGCTCTGATACACACAACTGCTGCAGCAGAGTTCACAGAAGGGGAAAGTCAGAGGGAAATCTGCCTATAATGTGTGCATAGCAAAAGGATCGGGCATGAGGTCTTGAGCTGTGTGTCTGCTGGACTTAGCCATGGCCATCAGGTGAGCCCCAGAGTGGATCTGGGCAGAGACGAGAAAGAAAAATCCTGAAGCCCGAAGACTCAGAATGTGACTGCTAATAAAGCTGGGTTCCTGTCAGGCCACAAAGTGAGCAGAGCAAATGAGTGTGGGCCAGGTATAGAGGTGCCAGGATCCCTAGTTCTGTTCCTGGGAGATCCCAGGAAGATCTGACTGGCTGGATCAGTAAATGAATGGGTGTGGCAGGCAATGAGGGCAAAAGGGCATATATCTCTATGAAGTTATGAATCTCATGTTAGCCTTGTTTGCCCAGTGCTATTTCAGCAGCTAGGACATTTGCTAAGAACACTGACTCCTTGACTGTTCTTTCAGAGTCAAGTCAATTCAAAGGCCTTTGGTAACTTAGTCTAGCAATGTGTGTTGACCAACCCGAGGTGACCTGTGGCCTGTGATTATCGGAGGGAAGGAGCACCTGAAGGCTGGAGGAGAGGTAGGATCTCCTCTACAACTATGGAGAAAACAAATGGCTACCTGCCATACTGGGCCATGGGCCACCCACAGGACTGCCTAGATGTAACTGCAGGTATACTTACCATGCAGTGACTTCATTCCCAATGTGTAAGATGGCCTCCTCAGTGGAAGTGACTTGGGGAGAGACGGGTAGGTGCTGCTGAAGAGGACATCATTGGGCAGGGCTTGGTCCAAAAGTGAAGCCCTGGAGGCGAAGAAGTGTTCCCTCTGGCCGCTGTAAATGCTCTCATCAGACAGTGTTCTGTGCAAAGCTCGCCGGGAAGTGGGGGTGGGGGGGAACGGAGACTGTGGGGAGGACAGTGCGTGAAACTGGAAAAAGGAAGAGGCTGGAGTCAGGGCGCTAGGTCAGAGAATAAGAACAACGTAGAGCGGGTGACGCGGTGAGGTGATGCCTCTGGATGAGCCTCGCCCAGTCTTGAAGCTCCATCCAATCCTAACACCCAGGGAAAGGCAAGCTCTACCCATGTTCAGTATGAAGCTCAGACCCATGACTTACCAATATTATGTGGTTCTGAATAATAAGATAAATCATTTTTAGGGTGGGGTGAATATTACTATGTAATCATGGCAGATCTAGAACTCCTGCCTGTTAAAGGTATACATCAGCAACCTAGTCTTAAAATAATTAACTTTATTTAAATCCCAGGTCCTTGACCAGATCCTGCAATCTCCCTGTGCTTACACCCCTCAGCCATCAATTCGAGCCAAGTATCTGCCTCAATTGCCACAACTGCTTGGTGAAATGCTGGCTGATCACATCAGCACCTGCCATGAGGCTAGAAAAAAAGGATATGGCTCCTGGGAACATAGCCACAGAACAGGGGTAGACAGCCAAGAAACAGGGATGGGGAGCCTTCGAAGTCTGCCAGATGATAGACAGTGTAACTGATTGTGGGAACCAGGAGATGATCATCAAAACACATGCACTCAAGGCTGGAGAGATAGCTCAGCAGTTAAAAGCACTGGCTGTTCTTGCAGAGAACCAGGTTCAATTCCCAGCACCCATGTGGCAGCTCATAACCACCTATAACTCCATTTCCAGGAAATCCACCCCCTCTCTGACCTTGTGGTGCACAGACAAACATGTAGTCAAAGCACTAATATTCATAAATATAAACAACCAACATGAACATACTAGGTGGCTCTTGCCATGGGTAACTA
This sequence comes from Sigmodon hispidus, assembly GCA_004025045.1. Taxonomy (NCBI): domain Eukaryota; kingdom Metazoa; phylum Chordata; class Mammalia; order Rodentia; family Cricetidae; genus Sigmodon; species Sigmodon hispidus. The sequence goes on from PVIH01007330.1 coordinate 29,858, forward strand.
AAAGACAACCTCTAATTTGGTCTCTAGAAGTAGACAGCTCCTTAGTTTTGGTGATAATTATCATTAAAAAATTTTTATTTACTGTATAATATATGTGTGTGTGCACGTGTGTCACTGGCAAATGTGTGGAGGTCAAAGGGCAGCTCTGTGGTGTCCTCCACTTCTTTCTTTTTTATATGGAGACTGAATTCAAGTCCTCGGGCTAGTGGGCCAAGTACTTTCACCTGCTGGCCATCTTGTGGACCCAAGATTATTTAATCAATCAATCAACCCAATACTCCATCCCTCCAGGCCACAAAATTATGAGTCAGACACACTGTAAATAAGAATAAAGTGTGATCAATGAGGTAACAATCTTGCTCATTTAAAAGAATCCAGGCTGAGGGGCCAGGAGGTGGCTGAGCTGGTAAAAGCACTTCTCAGGAGACCTGAGCACTCAGGTCTGGATCTCTGGGATCCATGTACAAGCTGGACAGGGTGACATGTGTCCCCATCCAAGCACTCTGTGGTGGTTTAAATAAGAATGGTGGCACAGGTTCACAGATCTGAATGTTCAGTCATCAGAAAGTGGCACTATTTGAAAGGATTAGGGGGTGTGGCCTTGTTGGAGGAAGTGTTACTGGGGATGGGCTCTGAAGGTTCAGGGGGCCTTGCCAAGCCCGGAATCTCTCTCTTAGCTAATACATCAGGATCTAGCTCTCAGCTACTTCTCCAGCACCATATCTGCTTCCCATCATGATAACCAACTAAACTTAAAACTGCAAGCAAGCCCCAGTTAAATGCTTTCTTTTATAGGAGTTGCCATGATCATGTGTCTCTCTTCACAGCAACAGATAACTGACTGAGACACATTTCCATGGTGAGAAGGGAGGTAGAGACAGAAGAATCCTCTAGAAGGTTGTGGGCCAGATGGCTGGAGCATGCCACCCGGTGATGAAGAGAGACTCTGCCTCAAATGGGGGTGGGGGGTGGGGAGGTGGGGAGGTGGGGGGGTGGGGGGCTGGAGGGGATTGTGCCATGGCAGACACACTCTCATATAAACAGATACATATAAACCTAACAGACATATACAAACTACACATACACATACACACACAAAAAAAATCAGTAACTATTCTTTAAAATTAAGAGTTAAGTCCAAGGTATGTACAAGATAGCGCAGGATTAAGCCATTGTGATCAATCAGTCTTTGAGAGAACTGACAGTTCTTTCACTGTGTTATGGAGAGGAGCAGACATTAAATAGATGTCTAACTAGTTTTGTTTTGTTAAAATAAAATCACCTCTGTCCCGTTCTCAAGGTTCTAGAACTATCATACAAGGCTCCCTGCTGCATGCAGCTCTCAGATCCCAGTACTCATCATTCCCACTGATCTTTCTTAACACTTCAGCTTTAGAGGAGATTTTAAATTCCAATGAGCAATTTTAGTCTATGGGTTTGACAGGAGAGAAACTCTAAACCAACTCCTGTTTTGCCTCTGTGGGAACGCTCAGCGGTTCTCTGGACAGCACACTTCAGCACTGCGGAACTCTGAAGACAGAGAATCAGGGCAGGTGTGGAAGGGCCACCCGCTGGGAGCTTTCTGCCTCTTGAGATACAGTAGCACCTAGTCTTGTGAAAAGCCATCAGCAGCACATCTCACCTCATCCTTCTTCAACTTACAAGCCTACCAAGTGCTGGATGCAGGGGTGGGCCTGGGGTTACCCAGGACTCTAATCCAATGCCATCAGCCCTGCTGTGGGGGTGGACCCTGGTTACCCAGTGCTCTGGACCTGTACCACCAGCCCTGGGAAAGGAAGTTCACAGCTCATATCAGATCCAGATTTCAGCGAGCACACACACAGGTGCAACAGGGTCTCAGGCTCCAAGGAGCCCAAAGAGTTTCTTCCAGCCCTCTCTGCTAAGGAGAGTTGGGGGAACCATAGCCCATGTCAGCCATCTCTCTTACCACAAAAGTTCAGTCCTACAAAGTGAGCTTTTGTGGATATTTTACTTTAAAAATAGGTTGGGAGGTTTCTGAATGTGAAACTATTGAGCCATTTGGAAAGCACTGATCCCTCATTTTGGTCAGAGCCCAGCAGAGGTGTCTTCATATTCCACCTCTACTCCTGCTGTACCAGGAGTTACACCTTCCTTCCTCCTTCACCTCAGGCAGGTCCTGTTCTGATCACTTCTAATTTCCCTCACTGTCAGCAACACGGAGTCCCCAGCACTCACAGGAAACTAGTCATTTCCCTACATACTAGGGCTATGCGGAGTCCTCTGCCTGGTCCATCTGAGGTCACTAGCTGAGAAGCAGAACAGTATATTGTTTGCAGCAAACAAGGAGACCCCATTCTGCTAGTGCTCTGTCAGCCTTCTCAAGGCGGGGGGGGGGGGGGGGGGCTGAAGACAATATTTTGAGACGCTAATCAAAACAATCACCAGTCATTCAGGTTGCACAAAAGAACAGCTCACTAGCTATTGAACCACAAAGACACTCACAACATTATCTTTGGGATGGTTGACAGAAAAGCCTATTTGGATTTAGCAATGGCCTTGACAAAGGAGAAATTACAAGCTCTAGAACAGTTGGTAGAAGAGCAGTTACAAGCTCAGCATATGGAAGAATCAACAAGCTCAGCATATGGAAGAATCATGGGATTCTCCTGCATTTGTGGTCAAGAAGTACACTGACCACTGTGAGGACCGAGCGCCCACAGGATAGGAAGCCCCTTGTGGCATGAGTGGGCTCTAAGTTTCTAGCCCAGAAATGGTTTCCTCGGCCCCTTTCTGAAGCTTGCTGCTGGCCTGAAGCCTTGAGTCAGGGCTGGTCTGGAAGGCTTCTCAAAGCCATGCCAGCCTTCTTGACACCACAGAACCATGATCATTAGAAGTCTACCAGAAACCACACCAAAGCTACTTCGCTGAACTCATCTGAACCAAAACCAGCTTAAAAGAAGAAACCGGAGAGACAGCCTTCTGCTGTGATGGCTAGAGGAGCAGGAGCACCGTCTCTGCAGAGACCACCACAGAGAACGTGCACCCCAACTCAGACAGCAATGCTAAAGTAATTCCTTTCGGAAATTGGGGCCAGGACCTGGAAGAAAGGCAGACATACATCTGAGTAAATGTAAGAATTGGAAACTCTGAGCTTACCCCCAGTCAAAAAAAAAAAAAACAAAAAAAACAAAAAAAAAAAAAAAACACCCATTCAAGTAGGATTTAGAGGAAAGAGATTCCTTCTGGGCAAGTTTTACTATCTTTCAACCACAGAGAGCACATCTGAAATAATTCTTATATTAAAACTGGGACTGCAGAGTTTTAATATGCCATCTTGGGTTTGGATGGCTAAGTTTCAAGTGCCATCTTTCTCAAGGTTGCTAGGGAACCATTTGTTCCCTGGATGATGAGTCAGAACTGCTAAGTGCTAGCTTCCAAAACAGAAATGACACAAGTCAGGGATGACTGTACCATAAATCACGTTAATAAACCATTTACTTCTCAGCAGAACTCCAAAGTGGCCTTGGGAGACATGTAATTGCCGATGTTCTCAGTTTAGGGGAATATCTGATCTATGTGGGTGGTGCGCATACACACGTGCACAGAAAAGCCTGGAGGTGACAGGAGCCACTTCTCCTGGGCACCGCTCACTCTGACTGTAGTGGAGGCTGGTGTGGGAAGGATTTTCTAGCTTTCATTTCCAACACTTCCTTGGTATTCTGAAATTGAGCTTTCTAGTCACCTGAACTCAGGGCACAGTTCAAGATTAGAAGAAATTCAAGGAGAAACACCCTCAAGAGTTCACTGCCAGACTTTCCTGAAATAGCTTCCCTTCTCCTGGGGCTGTCCAGAACACCTTAGCAGAAACACCTCACACCTGGGTGAAGGAATTCCTCAGGCCCTCACTCAGAGAACTCAGGTGCAGAGAACCTTTGGAAGTTTCCCAGACCAGCAAAGTGGGCAGAAAAACCTGTCAAGTAGTCTAGCAGAAGGCTGGTCACTGAGGAACACACTCAGATGCTGCATTTGAGCGTTGGAATGGCTCTAGGGAAGAGATGCACAGTCTCGAATCCTGAGGCTTTGAGCAAAGAGAGTCATGAGTTTGGCCACAACGCAGCTCCCTTGACTGATGTGTGGACAGAATGTTACTTGCGGCCGTCAGAATGGCGGCATGGAGATCAGCAGGCGTGCTGGAGACACGTGAGAAGAGGAGGACCTTATGGACTTTGCAGACTGGGGCCATATAGAAAACACTCTAGCTGACAAGGGGACACAGGTGTCTGTAGGGAGTCCTAGAAGTGATCTAGTCAGTGCGGATCAGAACCATGCACTCAGAATAGGACCCGTACAGGAGAAGGTCGGGAAAGGAAATATACAAGAGATGTGGCTTTGGGGATAGCCTTAACACTGAGGAGGAGGAAACTCCAACACACTCAGGCCAAGGTCCTAGCATGCCTGGCTTTTCTCTGCCAGTACCCCACCTGCCTTCTACCTTGAAATTCTTCTGTGACTCTGGAGTTGGGCTCTCCAGGTCGATGAGTTTCTTCAGATCCTCCTCAATGGTGGACTTGGAGGTGGGCTTGGGGGATGCCCGCAGGTCCCTGGTTGAGGCTCGGAGCCTAGTGTGGGCCATCTCATTACCATCACTCTGGTGACGCCTAGGGAAGGAGATGGTGGAAATGGAGTCAATGGGGTTGGCTCAAATGCACAGGGGCTGTGAGGGGGACAGTAGATGGCTCCAATGTGAAACACAAAATACCACCTGCGGGGGTAAATCTCTCCTCTACAGGAAACAATTTGTCCCACTCAGCCACACTAACAGCAGACTTGACAGGAGATCAGAGATGAATCCCTAGTGGCACGTTTACACAGCGGAAGCCAAATGACAGAAATATTACATGGCAAGGTCCTTTATCCTTGGGGCATTCACTCAGTTTCTAACATCCTCCCGGCCCTCATGGCCCAGCTAAGAAGCAGTCTACAGAAAGGCTGTGACTGACACTCACCCAGAATGTGTCTTTCACACAGCTCTCTCAAAGGACAGCTAAAGATCTCAGGTCAAAACGTTTCATAGTACATTTTACTCAAACAATGAAGCAGAGGAATAATTTAGAGAAAAAAATTACTTAGCAAATAAAATCTCTTAGGGAGAAGAGAGAAGTGTAATTAGAATATATTTTATGAAAAATATTTTTTCCCACTTAAAAAAAGTAAAAAAAAAAAAAATCCATCACGGGCCAAAGGAGACTGCCCAGCCTTTTCTGTGCACAGAGGAAACCAACTCCCACGTAGAAGAACTCTTACTTTCTTGTGTCCATGAATCCCACGGAGTTAATGGTTCCTTCTGGTTTTTTCCATCCAATCAGGTACTTGCTAGTGGCACCCTGGCGGGGGTAGAAAGTCCTAGGCCCAGAGGAGGATGAGGAAGAGGAGGAGAAGGATGGTCCAAGCTGGGAGGATGTGGTGGGATGAAGCTCCTCTTTGGGTGAACTTCTGGCACTGGAGAACACCACTGGGCTGGCAGAGTGTCGGGAGCTCATGGTACTGTGGAGAGAGAGGTCAGAGACGGTGACTCCAGTGTATACCCAGGGTCGCCATGTCAGCTACAGAAGAGGTGTCCACGATGGGCTGAAGGCAAGGTTAAAGAAAAATGAAATCTAAATAAAAGTAAATGATTAAAAGGGATGGTTACATGGCCTTCTTGTTCTCTCCCTGTAGTTTATTTAGGTTTCTGCTCTCAAAGTGACAAATGGTCAGTGGGGCTTGGTCTGCACTTGAGGTTGAAAGTGAAAGCAGTTAAGACTGAGAGGCACTCTCAAATACACTGGCCCCACTAAGTACAGAAGGAGAAAGGGACGGACAAGGAGCAGAAGTCTCAGGGTCTGCCTGCCTGCCTGTCTGTCTGCCTGCCTGCCTGCCTTCCTCAGGTCTGGGGGTTATAGCAACCAAGTCAGGGACACAGCTCTCCTGGACACCCAAGGCCAAGGGCACATTGAGGTCTATGTCCCTGCAGCATCTAGCATTCATAGCAATTCAGAGAGGCTGCTCATCACCAGGCAAGTTTTATGATTAAACAAGGCAGACTTTTCAAGGCTGGACATGAGAGCTTATCTCAACCACCCACATGCAAGGTCCCCAAACTTCCCTTCTGAGGTCCCTCGGGGCCCACACCCACACTATGAACACTGCTGAGTGCTGGGTTGGGTGACTCCTACAACAGATGTATAGTTGCATTTCTCAGTGGCACTATTTTTCAAGAACTATTGTCCTGACCGAACAAATATTAAGGTATCAATAGTATGACAGAGGTTCCACTCAGCACTGGGAGATGCTAGCAAAGAGGAAGCGGAGTGTGGGTGCGCAGGACTCTATTTTGGCAACTTCTCTGCAACCGTGAAACTATCATAATATTTTTAAGTACTGTGGTAGGAACAGAACTCTGATCCCACTGGCTGAGACTATATATTGATGCAAACAAACCTTAACACTCTGGTTTCAAACCTTACACAAAATCAGTCATACCTAGATTGTGTATTAAAATAGACCCACCGATTCTGAACCATAATATGGAAGAACATTTTTATAACAGAGACAAAGTGAGAGCATGAAAATATGAAAGCCTATTAAAGTTAAGGGATAACCACGCAGGCCAGGTGGTGGCGGCGCACATGTCTTCAATCCCAGCACTTCGGAGGCAGAAGCAGGTGGAGGTTTCATTTGGAGTCTGCCTGGTCTACAGAGCTCCAGAACATCCAGGGCTACACAGAAAAATCCTATCTTGAAAACAAAACAAACAAAAGTAACTATGCATCCAAAGGGGTAGAAAAACACACCCAACAAGATGTCCCTATTCAATATATAAGCCAAACTTCTAAAAATAAACAAGGCAAATGGGTGAACAAATAAACAGGGCAATGATTTGGACGGTAATTTCAAAAGAGCAATTAACTAGAAGACCCAGCGTCAGTACTCACTATCACCAAGTACCAGGAAAATAGAAATTATCCCACAAGGATATCACATACCCACCAGAACAGCTATGTTAAAATGTCACATGCCAGAGAGGACATGGTGCAGCTAAGCTCTGATAGACTGTTGGTAATATGTTCCTGCTACAACCTTTTTGGTCAACCACATCACAGCCTCTACTGGGGCTGAGCATATACCCTTCAGACATGATACCCGCTTTTCTATCTACCACTTGGAGAGAAAGTACACATATATGTAACCTTAGTTACACATTCAAGAATCTTGAATATCCTCAGACCAGAGACAACCTAAATAATGAAACAGACTGAGGTGGCTTGGAACAGAGGCAGTGTTCAGCATTGGAGCGCTGATGGAAAAGACACCACACGGAATGGCACAGAGGGTGTGATTCTGTTCTTCTAAGTCCAAAGAAAATGAGTCTGACCAGGGAAGAAATGGGATTGCAGTGAGCAGGGATGCCGGGGACAGTCTAGTTTGCATTGGGGATGTATAAGTACTGCTGTTACTTTTTGCCATATGAATGTTAGCCTTCTGTGAAAATGTATGCAGAAAATCCAAAGTCAGTAGTATGAAGGGAGGGACCCCGTACATCAGCATTTGAGGATCAGCAACTAGAGCTGGACAGGAATTAGGGAGGACTCCATCTGGAGAGTTTTCAGTATGAATGTGGTCTTATTACTTCAGAACACAAAGAACCAAATCCTCTATTTTTCTGACGATATAGAAGAACTAGGCTCAAACTTGAAAAAGTAGAATAAAAAAAATGACTGGTCTTGCTTTAATACCACAAACATTTTCTTCCCTACAAGTACTTTTCCAGCTAGAGATGGCAGGTTTAACTGCCACAACATTTCCAAGGACAACATAAATTTAAAAGCAATACAATATTACCTCTTGATAAACAATACACCTGGTTGCTATTAAAATTAAGAAGAGGGGCTGAGCAGTTAAGAGCATGTACTGCTCTTCCAGAGAACCAGAGCTTGGTTCCCAGTGGCTTACTAAATCCTGTAACTCCAGGAGACCCAATGTCCTCTTCCTGATTCTGAGGGCTACCCTTGTGGTCATACACATATACTTACAAAAGAAAATAAAACATCTTCAAAGGGAGGATGTAAGACTATTTCTTAACTGTTAAGTATTAAATCAGTAAGGACAAAGTGACAGCAGATCTCTGCTAAAGAAAGAAGATTAAAAGTGTGAAAATAAACCGAAGGGAAAGGAAAGATTTCAAAAGGCTGTAGAATGCAGATGGGCACCAGAGGCTCAACACGCCTCAGGGAGGCAGTGCCAGCCAGCCAAGGTGCTTCTGCAGTGCAGGAGGGCAGCCTCAGACAAGCCTTAAACAGTGTAGCAGGTGGGGTGTGGAGAAGGGGCAGGGGCGGCAGTTAGTTATTCAGGTGTATGGGGCTCACAGAGACTCCACAGTATGGTCTGATTTCATTTTGACTTAAAGTCAGAGAGTTGGAGCTTGTTTTGCCCAGCAAGGCTGCAAAAAGGATGTTTGGGCCAAAGGTGTGGTTACCTGGGGTCTTATATGCAAGAATCAAAGAAAGGTTTGTTTGTACCTGTCTGGACCTGCCCCTCCCCTTTGCTTGGTATAAAAAGGCCAGGGGAGATAAAATCAGGGCAGCTGAGTGTTCACTCAGTGCCCTCCTGACTCTTAGTTTTCTGTCTCTGCAAATTCTCATCCACACACTCCTATACCCAGAACTGTCCTGAAGGTCAAGCTGGGCTCAACATTTAGGGACAAGATTCTAGTCTTTGGCTGGCAGATTTTAAAATTTATATTTTGCTTTAGGATCTCTTCACACATACTTAGAACACAATTATGAGGTCCTAAACCTTAACCTCGATTTGAAGCAGAACTTACATATCTTGGAAAGTCACATAAGCATGAGCCAACTCTCAAATAGCGGTACGTTAATAATGCTGACCATGTCCCCTCTCCAGAGTGGCTGATGCAGTAGATGGGGCAGGGTTTCTCTGTGTAGCTTTGGAACCTGTCCTGAAACTCACAGAAATCCACCTGCCTCTGGCTCCTAAAGATGTATGCCACCACTGCCCTGTTGAGAGCTCACACTTCTAATGTGTTCCCAGAGGCAGTTGTCACCTCTGAAATCTGCTGTACCTGAGGTACACTTGAATTGCCACATTTTACTTTCAAATACTTTGATATTCCATAGCTATTCAAAAATCTGGGAACTTTAAAAGGCTAAAGTTGAGTCAAAACAGAAATACTTTGCCAGGAGAAGAGAAAATAAATCACACAGTTAGTTAATTTACAAAATCAGCTGCTGTGCTGAACAGATGTATGCCAAGAGAAAGTTAAAGAAGCGGCGGGGAATTGTTCAGAGGAGAAGGCAGTATGTATGTGAATTTAACCGTTCTTTTCCCAGTTGGCATTCAGGGAGTGTCTGTACTACACACTGTACAGACTCTGAGGCGGACTTTTCCTCTTTGTGGCCACTGCTCCCAGGAAGTCAACAGGCTCTGACCAAAATGCTTGCTGTGTAGTTTCTCCTCAGCTGCATACTTGATTTGGCATCTGTACTCTGGCTCCCGGGCTGGGTGTAAACCCAGGGGGGTTGAGATTTTTTTCCCGTTTGCTACCGTATCCTGCTTGCCTAGTCTAGTCTCTGGTGACTGTAACCACTTAACATACAATGAAAGATGACATTGGAAGACTGCACTTGTTGCACAACTTTGGGCCTCTACTTCATGCATTTAGGAGGCCTGAGCTTGCCAAGTCAGCGGAGTGCAGGTTGTTTTGAGGGGCAGGGCTGTGGGGCAGCTCTGCATCAGACCTCAAGCCTTGACAGAAGGCTCACTGCTGAACATGCAGTTCCCACTTCAGCCCCAGTAGTTCTGTTTTCTACTCCAGCTGGCCAGTAAGGTCCAGATTGGCTGAAGCTTGCTGGACAAGAGCAAAGCCATATATATATACACACACACATACACACACATATATATACACACACATACATATATATGTATATGCATATACATATACATACACACAAGGCCCTGGGTTCAATTCTCAGGTCTTAGGAATGGGGGTGGGGTGGGGGTGTGTGAAGAAGACAGGCAATTACGGTTAACTGTTAATAACTGACAAAATTCTAGCCAGAAAATATTTAGGATGAAAAAAAAAAATCAAAAACACTGCAAGTGAGTGTGTGTGCATGCATGCGAAGTAAAAACTTCTAAACAAAGCAGGAAGAATTCTCTCTTACATTTGAAAGAGGCTCCGAATATGGAGGATAAAGTATAAACACAGCAGCTGCAGGAGAGACACACGGACGTAGTCCAGCAGGCTGTGTAAGCTCCACTCAAGAAACCCCTCAGCACTCCCAGGAAGCAATTCATTAGCTCACAAGGTCAACTAGAACAGGAGCATTCACAACTGGGCTGCTACAAGCAGGCAGGTTTCTTGGTCTTAAACCTTTGGTGACTGACTATCACAGAACGACCAACTTCTTTCTTGTTACATTTTAAAGAAAGAAAAGGAGGAGGAAGAAGGGGGAAGGGAAAGGGAAGGAGGGAAGAAGGGAGGGAGGGAGGGAGGGAGGGAGGAAGGAAGGAGAGAGACCTTTTATTTAGAAGTAACTTCAAATGCTTGTGCTACATAAACAGGGCCTTAAGTACTAACACACTTAAGGACTAAAACCTATTCATCAAAGTAGATGTGTGTGGGAAGCTCTGAAATGAGTGTGTTTTTCTGAAGTCACGAGTTGAGAATTTATGTGACTTCTGAATTTTCTTGGTAGAGACCTTGAGTGATCCAGCAGTAAGCGGGAGCCTTAGGCTGGGCCTTTCCTGCCTGTCCGTGGGGATCCACCTGCTGATATACTCAGGTGATATTTGAGGGCACAGGAGCTGAGGCTATATATGTGTGCTCTGTCGGAAGGCCTCTTCTACGAGGTAACACTAAAATTTGGGTCCCAACTGCCTAGAGGCTCTCAGGGGCTCTGGGAAGCAAAGAGAGTTTTGAGGCAAGCAGTATGGTGTCTGACAAGAGTGACCAGAGAGATCTATGTTCTATAACATGCTAACTTGGCATGTGTATATATATTACATATTTAATAAAACCTCAACATTAGGGAGAAAGCACACAGTCAAATCCTAGGCAGACAGCTCAGGAATTCCTAAACCTTGAATACAAAGATAAACAGGTGAGTCAGTCACAAACATCTTTAATCCCAGCACAGAAAAAGTGGAGTGGTGACCAACACCCTTAATCCCATAACTCCAGAGACAGAATTTCTTCTCTTTCTGTGAGTTCAAGACTACAGGCCTTTGATCCTAACCTGGATGGGAAAGGGTATATGAGGGCTCATAGAAATGTAGAAATCAAGAGAGACAGAAGTGACTGGCAGAAGTGACCAGCAGAAATGACCAGGAGCGAGGCTGAGGAAATTGGAAGACAGCTAGGTGCTTCCTTTCTCTGATATTTCAGCCTTCCCCTGATATTTGGCTCTGAGTCTCATTTAATACAACCCGAATTAGTGCTACTACATTGGCATGTTAAAGAAAGAAGTGATAGGAGATCAGTGTGACATACCCTCCCCAAAGGCTGATGTGCTAAAGGCTCTGGTCCTCCACCTCCCTAACGCCAGGATCCTTTAATACAGTTCCCCATGTTGCGGTGACCCCAACCATAAAACTATTTTCCTTGCTACTTCATAACTGTAATTTTGCTACTGTTATGAGTTATAATGTAAATTTTTTTTTTTTGGAGCTAGAGGTTTGCCAAGGGATCATGACCCACTGATTGAGAACTGTTGGCTAAAGGCTTGGTCCCCAACAGACTAAGAAGTGACCGGATCACAAGGGCCTGGGGCTAAGAAAGGAATGACCACTGGAGGGCTCTGCATAGTCGGGGGGGGGGTAATTTGATGAAAACTTTGGACCCAAGAGTCTAGGTGGGCAAATGGGTTTCCGAGGACATGCTCTTGGTGCCCTTGTGTCTGTCTCTGTTTCTAGGCCACCATGAGGTGGGGCAGGCTCCAGCAATCACTCCTCCTGACACCGTGTTGTGTCCTGCCTTACTCCTGGACCCCAGCAATGGATCCAGCAGCACATCTTAGACTGAGACCCTTAAACCATGAACCAAAATTACTCTTCCCTCCAGTGAGTTGTCTGTGCTGGAGGCCTGCTAACGAGGGTCTCATGTGTACGGATGAGGCAGACTCTGAAGCTTTCTGTAGGATGTGGGCTCAAGGGCAGCAGAATCAGAGCACTTTGGGGCTTTATGGCCGCTTTTCATTAACTGAGACATTACTCTCTACACTGACCTTGCCTGCTGTCATAGCCAGAAAACTCTTAAGGAAAACCAATTCTAGCTATTAAGAATGTATTACAATTTTTGAATGAATATATTAAAGTTATACCTCTTCTATACCATAAATCTTATTGAGTGATGCATTTTAAGATCTAAAAGGGAAAGAACAATTATAAAAGACAAAAGTTAAGACCTAGGTTGCATACTCTCTGCCCTTGTGGCAAGTTATCTGTAGGGACGGCTTCTCTTCATGCCATTCAAATGTAACAGCCCATGTAATTACAACCCGCACTAATCCGGTTCTCAAGGGTACCACAAAAACCTGCACAGTCAACAGGGGGACGGGACAGAGGGGGAAGGCCCAGCCCAGCCAGAACTATGTAGGGACCTTAATCACTGTAATTTAAATTTTGTCACCAAGTCCCAGGTACAAGCTCTTTTACGCACTGTCAAGAGATCTGCACATTAATTGCTGCTCCCGTCTTCAGAGGACACAAGCACTCTAATTTGCTGTGACTTCAGCTTCCCCGGCAATGCACACTGGGACTTAGTCCTCTCTTCCTGCAGACAGGACAGACTGCTGCAGCTCTATTATCCACTTCACTTTGCCAACACCAACAAACCCGAGTGACAAAGCCTGCCTGTTTACTGCAGTCAAGAAACCAGTGTGACTCAAGCCTCCAGTGGGTGGGAAGCCCTGCCACCTCCTCAAAAACCACATTCTTCTCTCTAAGCTTGACTTCCAACAGCACAGCTGTTTCTAAGCAGTGGCTTCCATGATTCCACATGACCCACCTGAAGCAGAAAATCTAGATAATCCTTTCTGAGGCTTTGGCAGGTCTGGTCAGCACAATGAAAACCCAGGTGTCTGCTTCCAGAGAATAAAAAACTATGGGGGAGGGAGGGCAAGAAGAGGAGAGAGCACGGATCCCTGGGCTTGTCACAGCACAGCCTCAGTAGTTTGTGTTCGGTACCAGGGTCCAGCTCTTTTCAACCTTGATCTGTGCTCACACCATTCTAGACAATTCCTCCCCAGCTCACTTTCTGCTGCCTCAGGTCAGAGCAGGAATCTCAGCTCAGGTAAACTATTGTCATTAGGAAAAAAGTCTTCTAAAATGAGCAACTAAAACAAAAAGCAGAAATCTAGGTTTCTAGAAACTACTCAGTTCTCACACAGTTTGAGGAACATTAGCAGTGTAGCTAATATACTGGAGGTTACATTAGCCAGCAAGCTGCTGTTCTGCTAATGGCATTTGGGGCCCACCTTTCTATTCTTCTTTTCTAAACACATCCCTTACTCTTGCTGAGCCAAATACTCTAGCTCATGAACTGCCATAGAGTTTCCAGACCACAGTCACTTAAAAATCTCCTAGTAATACCAGCAGTTACACCCTCCATAGTGTCACCAGCATGACCACCAAACATGGACTGAACAAGGACATCAACAGACATCCAGACTGCAGGAGGAAAAGCCCACAAGGCCTCAGCTCTGCACAGAGAACCACAGGCAATTAATTAAGGAAAGCTGAGAGTGGGAGACAGTCCTCCCCAGGGAGGACCACACCACATGGCTGCCCAACGACAGCTGGTCGGCCCTGAAAACACGCACACAAATAACAATATATGGACCAAACAGGTCATATTTAGGATGTGTATGTATGCAATAATTAATGAAAAAAAGAGGCCATAAACTGGAAGGAGGGTAGGGAGAGGTATATGAGAGGGTCTAGAGCAAGGAAGGGAGGGGAGAAACTAAACTACAATCTCAAAAGCTAGAGTGTGGGGATGACAAACAGAGCTTATGAGACGCTTCAGTCACACAGCCTTGACCTTGAAGAGAAGAGAACCTTACAACTTCCTGGGCAAGAACAGAGACACAACGAGAGTGTTTAACTAGGTCCAAGTAAAGTAAGTGTGGTTCCCAGCAGGGTGATCTGGGCTATTCTAGCAGATTATAAATGTGGCTTCTCACTTGGAAAACTTCCCTGCCAGGTGGGGCAGCCAGGCTAGATGTCACACCCTCATCAGTGGTTTGCAACAGTGAAAGGCAAAAGGAGAAACAAGCGGAGATGCAGAGGTGTAAAGCAGAGCGTGCTTCCTCCCTAGGACAGAGAGTCCTATCACACTGCGGGCTGAAGGACATGGAGAACAGCATTTATTTTGCTTAGTGGAGTGATAACTGACGGCACCAGAGAAGTATGCTTCCTTTGTGGAAAGGGCATGTGCACTTTAGCTATGCTTTTTTGATGGGCATCTCCATCATCAATGCATCACCATCAGGAGCCAGTAATGGAAACATAGCTACAAATCTGGGAAATAATGTGCCGGGCACTAAGGAAAATCTGCCAATCTTAGGAAAGACAGAAAAAACAGAATCGAGGCTTTGAAGTATCTCCAAAAATCTGTAGCACTCTATATTCATTATATATCAATGCTGAAAATCGAAATTAGAAAACTCCAATTCTGGAATGTAGTTAGAGAAATTAAAAAAAAAACCCTCAACAATGAATACATCTGCAAAATTTTCCTCTCAATTTGAAATAACGCATTAAGATAGCTGAACAATTTTGCTAAGAAATATATGGCACAAAAATATAATGGCATATAAAAATAGTGTTTATAAATTAATGTACACAGAGCCCAGAGCTCCTGAGGTGGGGAACCGAGGGCGGAGTGCCCCGAGAGCACCTACCTGGTGTGTGATGCGGCATCGTTTATGCTGAAGGTGCTATTCTCCCTGGTCAGCGGGCTGGAGCCACCTTGGCTCTTGCTGTGGATGTCCAGGCTCAGAGAGGACTCTGCTTTCCTGTCCATGCCATGGCCCTCAGTCTCTAAGGTCCGGTCTGCCAAGGAGAGCACTTCGCTGGAGCTGTGCCACAGGGGTGCCACCTTCTCTTTGCCTGGCCCTGAACGAGGTGACGAAGTAGCGGCCCCTAGGGAGGCCGTGCTGCCATGGCTAAGGCCATAGGAGGTGGTGTCAATGCCACTGTCGGCAGAGGTGCCCTGTAGGTAGTTATAGCTGTTGAGTTCAGATTCTGTGCGCTCCCCGTCATACCACTTCTCGTCACTGTGGGCACTCGACGCGTTGCTGGAGAGGGTGTTGCTGCTGGAGTGGCTGGAGTAGTGGCTGTCAGACTACAACAGACGCAAAAGACGCGAGAGTTACTTACGCACAGGAGCCGTGCCTGCAACACCAGCAAAGAATCTCAGGGTGGCATGTGTCTAATAACAAAGCTCCAATAACAAGTCAAATAAGGTAAGAGTGCCTGGGAACAGCACTTGGACTAATGAGCTCATATATGGTGTCTCTGGCAGAAATGGTACATGTCCTCCAAGAAGCTATTTCCATTATTTCATTTAGGCTGACATACCAACACAATGGCATGAAAATCACTTTAACCAGTAAAAATACAAGCTGTCATTGACCTCTTTGTTATCAGGGCTTATAATTAGAAAGTAAGCTTGACTCTAGAGGCCATATGCAGTAGCTAGCGGGAAGGATCCCAGATGAATTAAGTCTGAACTCTTGTGGTTCTCCAGTTAGCATCTGCTTAGGAGACAGCTTTCTAACCAATGCTCAAAGTAAAGATCTATACAGAAAAGCCAAAGTAATGGGGTGGGGGCAGACACAGGGACAGGACGATGACTGGTCTCATCAATACATGGTGTGGAGACAACTAGATATTCACATGCCAAAAAATCCCAAACAAACCAACCAACCAACCAAAGATCCAAAACAAAAAGTTGTTGAATTTTTACTGCATAGAAAAAAAAGTGACACTGAAGACCTACATGTACAAGCTGAACTTTTAAAACACGAGACAAAAACAGGCCTACGTCTCTGTGAGCCTGGCTCTCACCATGGTTTCTGAGCAAGGACAGAAGGAGGACGACAAATATGTAAACAGGACTTTATCAAAACTAAAGCTTCTTGTTTCAAGTAATGCAATAAAAATGGTGTGATGTGAATGGGTGCCTCTGTGAAAAAGACATTTAAACATCAGCAACCACATGGAAAGGAGCTCAGTGTCATCGGCCACATGGCGATGTAGAGCAAAGCGTAGTGAACTTTACACACAGAAATGCCTCAAAACAAAACAGGGGCCAAGAGACAGGAGCATTCTTAGGAATGAAAACTGGGCCAGCAGCTATGGTAAAATAGCTGCAACTCCATTCTTGATACAGACCCAAGAAAGATACAAATGTATATTCACAATATATATATATACATGAGTATTTATAGCATTAATCATAATAGATAAAAGGAGACACAAGACACAAATTTAAGAATAAATTAAACATATATATACATATATATATATATATTCATCCACCCATGAAATATTTTTCAGTCCCAAAAGGAATGAACTGCAGGTGCAGTTACAACAAAATAAGAATTTTTACTCTGTGTTTAATAAAGAAGTTAGACACGGAGGCCACAGATCCCATGATTTCTATTCAAGTGCAATGGCAAGCAAAGACATACCCAGAGGCACTCAAGTAGATCAGTGGTCCCCTGGGTCTTGGAAGGTTACAGGCTTTCAGAGTAATGCTATGTTCTGAAATTAGACCATGGTGCTGACTGTACAACTCCTAGGGTATGTGTATACTATCAGATTACATTTACTTATTTAGGTGTATGTGCGTTCATACGCCACAGTGAGTGTGTGGAGGTCAGAAGACCATTTGCTGGATTTGCTTCTCTCCTTCCACCATGAGGGATCTGGGGCTTGAACTCAGGCCATCAGGCTTGGCAGCAAGTGCCTTTATCTGTGGAGTCATCCTGAGTCTCTTTGAATATATTAAAAACCACTAAATCATATTTCAAGTGGGTAAATTTTATGGTATTTGAGTGACATCTCAATAAAGATTTGTACACAGTGGCTGAAATGACTAGAAAGACTGTTTTATAAAATCCAAAGAAACAAGCTTTTAAAAGGTATCTGAACCAACTTCTGGTGTACAGATGGTTCTGAGAGTTGAACTCAGAGCCTTGCACAGACTGAGCCAATGCTGTGTGAGGACATTTCCTCAGCCTGTGGGGTGATAATTAAATGGGAGGGAGACAGGAAGTCCAGCTACTTGGGGAGACAAGAAGGAGAAAGCACTGTGTGTGCATCTGATGGGGGGGTGGGCTTTACTGGCCAAAACAGGGGTTGGGGGGCACACTTATTTTACCTTGAATGCAACTCTCTTCAAAAGGTACCACCTTATCACTTTACGAATGAAACTCTGATTTTTCTCCTTAACAAGTTCTGTTTATTTTATTTAACTTTTGGTTTACCCCCCCTCCCCAGCCCCCTTCCCCCCCCAGTGCTGGAGTAACAGGTGGGCACCATGCCTGGGAACTGTGACAGAATTCCCGGGCTGCCATGGTGGAGCCCAGCCACAGGTGGTCTCTGAGTCTTAAATGTGCCTGCTCTGAGTGAGAGTGAGCTGAAATATACTTAAAATTTTCTGGTAGCCAGAAAGTAAGAAGAAATAGGCAAAATTAATTTAAATAACATACTTGATCTCACTAGTGCAACCGAAATACTATTTTATTAGGTAGTCAGTATAAAAATCGGCAATGAGAGAGGGCCAATTCAGATTGCTTCAGAGAGCAATCACATGCCAGTAGAGTTGTGAAGAACACGGACCCTAGCAAATCCACAGAGAGAAGTACAGGACATTCAAACTCACTTGGCTTTTAGCTTCAATATTCATTTCTCTGGAAGCAAGCTGGTACAATGTGAGCATCCTCAAAGTCAGCAAATGTGAAATAGAGAATTTCTCCATCCTAACAAATGGGAACACAAGTACACTTCCCACGAGGAGACAAAAGGTGGGGCAGGGATAACTTGCAAAATACTTTATATACTCAAAAATGATGAGAAACCACGTAAGACAAAAGGACAATATACTGTCATGGCAGACAGCAGAAGCAGCAGGGCTGTGGTCAGCTATGGGCCTGCCCTGCCCTCACCCACATACTCCACTTGCAGCTATGGTGTGTGTGTGTGTGTGTGTCATCTTTGTTGTGTGTATGTGTTGTGTGTGTGCGTTTTATGTGTGTGTGCATGTTTTGTGTGTGTTGTGTGTGTATGTATGTGTTGTGTGTGTCCTCTTTGTTGTGTGTGTGTTATGTGTGTGTCCTCTTTGATTCACGGTTCTCCTAAATTTCTGAACTTTCCTAAAGACCTGTGGGAATACAAATCTACTCCTCAGTATATAGTTTACATTAAAAAAAAAAACAAAAAACAAAAAACTTAGACTCTGAGCTGTGCAAACTCCAAGTGTAAAATACCTTGTCTTCTGCCACACAGCGTTGGGGCAGAGCAGGTGGGTGCCATTTTGAATTATGGAAATCACATTACAATACTGGAAATCAGTTACTGCTTTAAGCTTACAGTGAACTTACATGGCCTTGCTTGTTTGGAGACAAGTGAACCACTGGGTCCTGCCGGATTAATCTCCCACTGGGGCTGTCTCGGAAAGCAGGCAGTACCTTTGATACTGCTGGGAGATGGCATGTAGGCTCTGGAACACAGCACAGGACATCAGGGATTAAACAGAGGACAGCTGCCACGGGCAGACGGCCTGCCACCCATCTCTCAGAGCTCACTGACCAGCCAGCTTTGGGCACTAGCAGCAAGCTTTTTAAGAGTCTATACAAGAGACAGCATGTCAGAAACTAGGTGGCTGGTGAAGAAAGCAAAGCTTGCAGCTGGTGACATGTCACATCATACACATTAGCATAGCCAAATGCCACCAAACCAAAGGTCATGAACAATGCAGCAAAGTTTGGAACTACTGCTTTGGGTGAAGTTCAGAATACATGGGTTAAATCCATGAATCAGTCCCTGCAGAGAGGCTGACCTAGCTCATTGTCTATTCCCTAGACAGGCATGGATGCAATCATACATTACTTACCGTGACACTTTGGGAACATTTTACCTGTGAATTCATGCTGCTTGAGGGCAAACGAATTGTATAGGTCCTCTATAACTGTAAGCTGAGCATGACAGAGCAGACACACAGCAGCTAATTTACTTCAAATGATCGCTTCCTTTTGGGTGCCACACTGGCATTCAAGTTGGGGTCCCCCAAACCCCAACCACCTGGAGCTAACAGCAAGAACTATGGACTTCTCCAATATCCTTCTTGGCCTGCAGAGGACTAGGCAGCTGGCTGCTCCTGAAGTGTGACTAAACACCATTTCCAGAAGCAGTGAGGAAGAAACAAGCATCCATGGAGACGAATTAGCCTGTGAATCAAGCTGAGCCTGTCCACACTGTCAGGAAGAACTAGTTCACAGCACACTGGTAGCAGGGATGGAGGAGCCTGCCTAGCAGGTACCAATTACATCCACTCCAGGTGTGGAAAGGTCAACTCTATGCATCACATACCGAGCCAGGAAAAATCTACTTAATCTTTATGTATAGTTTTCCTAGAAGGTGGCCAGGTATATCCAACCTGTGACCCACAGGACACATGAAACTGAGGATGGCTATGAACCATCACCACCACCAAAAAGGGGTAAACTTACTGAAATACTATGGAATTTACACATACAAACACTTTGTTTTGTAATAGGGTCTTACTATGCAGTCCTGGATGATCAGGTCGGCCTTGAATGCATGGAGATACCCTGCTTCTGCCTCCTGTGCACTGGGTCTGAGTTTATGTACCACCATGTTAAGCCACATCGTTATATAAAGCCCCCCTTTCTTTTTTCTTTTTTTGTAACCTGACTGTGTAGCTCTTGAGTGTGACCTTCACAGTGGACCAAGTCTTATTTCAATGCCAACAAGCTGGGTGTCCTGGAATCAAGCCCTGGATTCCTTATGATGTGCCAATTAGGGAAGGCTGGCTTATTCTCCTGGAATGCTGGGATCCCCAAATTAAAAAGTGGATTTTAGCTTTTTGAAACATGGTCTCACTCTGTAGCCTGTGCTAGCCTGTAACTCACTATGTAGCCCAATATAGCTTTGAACTGATGACATTCTCTTGACTCAGCCAACCCCTATGCCCTAGTTTGGGATTAAAAGTTCGATCCATTATGCCCAGCGAACAGATTTTGAGAGAGTACAGTACAGTGAAGTCTTCCTAGACCAGCTCTAGGGGTACCTATCAGTTTGAAGGATGAACAAGTGTGCTCAGTGTGAATGATCCACATTCACACTGGCATCATAAGCCATGAAGAGTGAGATGCCACCACACTGAAGTAGATGTGAAAGGAAGAAGACTGGAGAGCACTTCATGTGAGGGATGAACTGTATTCCCAAACACCTTCTGATTCCCTGGGGAAGTAGAAGCATGATACTGGGCATACAAAGGCTTGCTGCAGCCTGAGTCAGAATCTGCCAAGAATCCAGGAGCCAGAAAAAGACATTAAGGTAATGCTGCAGAGAAGCCTGCTCGTGTGTGATGTTACCATCCCAACAGTACCAAAACATATGGAATTAAAGACATTCTGTCAAGAGGAGGGAAGCAGAGAGAATATGCCCAGGTTTTCTGAGTTGGGGGTGGGTGGGATAAGACTGAGGAGTGACAGATGGCTTCAATAACAGAGCACATTGGAACAAAGCACGTTTTCAGGACCTAGGAATTATGCTCTCCTTCTCAACTTTCATATATTTACGTGGGCTCAGCATTCACACAGGACAAACCATCAACCTTCAGGAAACATAAGGTAGCTCTTCTCTGCCTTAGATGTTTGTTTCAGGCATGAAATGTGTATCCCTTTATCCCATACTGATTGTAATACTTTCAGGGGAAGAAAAGGACTGTGGGATGAAGATGGAGGCCCAGACTGACTGGATGAAAAGCCTCACAACTCACAACCACGTCTCTGATGCAGGAATTGGGTTGGCATTGCATTTCTGGTGTGTCTGTTAAGCTTACATTGTCCTGAGCAGTGTTCATGGTGCCACTGCAGACTGATGGATTTCTCTCTCCTCTGCACCCTCAGAGGGCTTAAAATTTTCTGGTAGCCAGAAAGTAAGAAGAAATAGGCAAAATTAATTTAAGTAACATACTTGATCTCACCAGTGCAACCGAAATACTATTTTATTAGGTAGCCAGTATAAAAATCGGCAATGAGAGAGGGCCAATTCAGATTGCTTCAGAGAAACATGAAACATGAACAAGGCCCTACTGAGCTCTTTCCACCCTGTTAAGAAGTTTTCATGGCTGACAGTCTCAGAGTGGAGGGGGAAGATTTTTTAAAATAGCCATCAGGCAGGAGAGGGTGTCTAACCAAGATACAAACATGACCAAACAAGAATTTAAACTCCTTGATGTAGAAAGGCCACGCCCCCTGTGGGAAGCACCAACCCTAGTGGGCCTGGGCTGTATAAGAAAGGTATCTGAGACAAAAATGGAATGTTCCTTCATTGTTTCTGTTCCAGGTTCCTGCCTTGGCCTCCCTAGACAATACACTGTAACCTGTAAGATGAAATAAACCTTTTCTTCTTCAAAAAAAAAAAAAAAAAAAAAAAAAAGAATTTAAACTCTTCCAGATTATTCAGGGATTTCTTTCTCCTTAAAAGCCAACATTAAGAATAATGAACAATCTTCCCACAAGGCAAAACCAACCAGCCAACCAACCCAAGCAAGCAGGGAGCGAGGTACTAATAAGCACATAGGGGCTTCTCAGACTGGCCACTAAACATAACCCTGGCCACTCTGGCGTAGGTTGGTGTCTCAGCGACGACCGAGAGCCCCTGGTCTTATCTGTTGCTTTCACGTGCACTAGTCTAGTAGAGATGGGTGCTCAGGCACGCTCGTTAACTAAGTCTCCTTTGTGACATCATGCTTTAACGATATGAAGAGGTCACTCTGCTCTGAGAGCACTTTTATCTAAATTACTCACTTACCCATCTGGTCGGCAAGGCTGTCTTCACTTCTCTGCCAGCTGGGTGTGCATTTCCCACTGCCACCAATATCTGACTGAGTGTTCTGCCTGTCGATGGAGGCTGGGGATCTTCTGCTCACCCCAAACCTGTGGTGATTCCCAAACAAAAGCAAGACACATCAGAATCTTTACCCACAAGGTGGAGTCCCGATTCTGATGACAGGTATTACCAGTTTCTGCTTGCACGTCTGTGCACGTAGACATCTCTCTGCTCAGGAAGGTATGTTTATTACTGAAACCAAGTGTAAACGAGGGCAAGGAGCTTGCTAACAGAGGACCAGGGAGTGAGAAACCCAAGTCCATCAACCCACCCAGTCAAGTCCTGACTGCCATCTATCATCAGCCTACTTTAAATCACCCATACACATCTTCCAAAGAGCACACCTAGGGGGGGCTGTTTCTCTTAATTCAATGATACACTAAATCATTAAGTTGTTCATGAATCAATTATTTTCTGAGCAATGTACTCTATGATCTGAAAGACAAAGACAAGTACCATTTATACCATCTGCACACCACTTTCTAATTATATGAATTTGAAATTGTTACTGGGAAGGGCAATTTGGAAGTAGGTAATCTGGCACGTAAAATGGTAAATATCTACTTTTGGAAAGAATGTAGCTATTTAGTGAACCAGATGGATTTTGCCCTTGAAAGAATAGTAATGTTTGTTTTAATTCATATGACATCAAATGTCTCTATCAATAGCAGCATGAAAGTTGATATAAATTCTAAAGCTAGAAAGGGCCAAAATATAGAATTCAAATATTTATGTGAAAATTTACTATAGTTTCCATGGTGACTGTGGTGGTTTGAACAAAAATGGCTGCCTACACAGGCCATAGGAAGAGGCACTATTAAGAAGAGGAGGAGGAGGAGGAGTTGGAACATGTATTGCAGGGGGTGTGGCCTTGTTGGAGGAAGTATGTCACTAAGCCAGGCCCAGTGAAGCACTCTTTTCCAGCATCTGCAAATCCGCATATAGAAGGATATAGAACTCTCAGCTTCTTCTTTAGCATCACATCTGCCTGCACACCGTCATGCTTCCCACCACGGTGATAATAGACTGAACCTCTGAAACTAAGCCAGCTTCATTGAAATGTTTTCTTTAGTAAAAGCTGTCACGGTCTGGTGTCTCTTACAGCAACAGAAACCTTAACTTAGACAGTTACTAAATAATGAACTCCTGAAGAACTTAATACATAACATAAACCCACTAAAGGTTCTGTATCAACTGATGCCCTCTTTACCTGTGATGGCTGACACATGGCCAGGATCTGCAAGAGCTTTTTAGGAAGGGTGGGGCCTTGGGAGTGAGAAAACATGGAACTCAGCTAAACCTGGTGACCCAGCAGAACTAAACAAAACCCGGAGCTCTGTCCCACCCTCTTCACATACAACATGGCAATTCCATCACAGAGCTCTAGTAGCAAAATCTAAGCAAAAGACTTGGAAATTACAGAAGTCTACAGAAATATTTACTGCAGTAAAATACTTATGAAATTATTTTCTGAGTCGCTGTGCCAGATGCTGCTTGGTTAGAAGCCCCTTGGTAAGGCTCTCTGAGAAAAGCATCTTGTATATGGATGCAGCCAAAAGAGAGAAACCTTGACTTATAAAGATGTCGGGGAAGGGGAGACTCACAGATCTGCTTTCATTCCCCTAAGCAGGGGGAATCTACCCTGCAGCCCCATTCTAAATGTACACTAAAGGAAAGCTTCTCCACAATAGGATAAGGATACCAGTTAAACATGGATTCCAACCTTGCTTTCCTTTTTTGTAGCACAGGAAACTAAAAGGTAATTTTTTCCATCTCTGAATTTAAAGAACCATTTTTCATGTCCATATAAGTAAATACCAAGACACTTTAAATTGTGCCTTAAAAAGCATTTTACTTCTTACATATGTGCTGTGTGTCAGAGAACCCAAGACAAACGTCTTCTCCTTGAGGGACTTAGACAAAGGTTTTCATCTCACACTCAGCCTCATGTCAGAGGGCCTTGCTGGAGGCACCCTTGATGTTTGAGGCACTGGTGGTATCTGAGAGCAGTTTACAGAAATCACCTGGCTCATACAGGACACACTCAGTGACCGGGCATGCAGTCACTCAACCTCTCTACAGGAGGCTGGTACCTCTGAAAGAAACTTCCTCACAATGGGCTGAAGCTGCTCCTAGCTGCCACCATCACAGACAGGATACTCCCTCACCAGGGACAACTAAGAAAAGCTCTCATGAATGGCATGAAAATGCATTTCCAAGATGCGAGAATAGCCTTGATGTTGTGGGGTTTTGGTGTTGCTGTTGTCTGTTTTTGCTAGGAACTGAATCCAGGGCCTTGTACTTGTTAAGCAAAAGCTCCATCACTGAGCTACACCCTGGGCCCACAGCCTTTAAGCTGAGTTGCTTTTGCATTACCTCTGATTCCTATCTGAAGCCTGTATGGTTCCTTTCTCCCCTATTCAAATAGCACAGGTGCTATGAATCTCCCTATGCAAGTCCACCTCTCAACTGATTAGGATAGTCTCAACAGCCTAGGACCAGAGAATGAACAGGCTCACACTGCACAGGTACAGACACAAGGTCCGCTGAAGTGAGGGAGGACACCAACATGGCACAGTGTCCATGGAAAGCCACTGTATGACAGTTATTGCTATGATGTCATGTGGGCCTAATGTTAACAAGTCCTCAGCAGAGCACAAACCCTTCAATATCCACTTGGACATTGTCTTGAAAAATAAGACAAAAACAAACAACACTTAAATGGCTTTAGTGGGAGGAGGCAATACTTCATTATTAATTATTATTATTATTATTATTATTATTATTATTATTATTAATCAAAAGATCACAAACCCCTCAATACCATATAGGATGCAGGCTAGGTACTACATGCCCAATGAAACAATCACCAGCTTATCAACAAAAATGGAGCACCAAGGCCATGGGCTCATGGTTTGCAGCATAAACTACACTAATGTCTCTACTAGCTTTGTTGATATACATTTGGAGTATATCACAGACAAGAAAAAAAAACAAAAACAAAAACCTTGTTAGGTCATTTACATTTTAGTGCTGTAATAATAAAGGTTTGCTGACTTCATTGCGAAGGCAAATCATACCACTTAAAATCTGATTTAAATAAATAATTAGTTGTGCTTGTGGTGTGGTACAATAAGTGACTCGACCCCTCCGCAGGGAGTGATGAAGAAGAGCTAAAATTATTTTCCAGTCATCACTGAAGCAATTACAGTAAGATCTGTGCCCTTCCAACAGGTCCTAGGGAGACAACAGGTGGAGAAGGTTCTAGGGTGCTTTTATCACCCGCCTTCGTTAGCATAAAGTTAGCACCACCAACAGAATATTCATGTTCAATGCTTATGAAAAACAACGGAGGAGCTGGAGATCAGTGGCTAAGGACACTGGCTGCTCTTCCAGAGGATGTGAGTTCAAGTCCCAGCACCCACATGGCAGCTCACAATTATCCATAATTCTTTTAGGGGGTCTGGTGTCCTCTTCTGATCTCCAAGGGCAACAGGCATAAACATGGTGCACATACATACATGCAGGTAGAACACGTATGCACAGACAAATTTAAAAAAAACCAAAAAACAACAGACTACTAGTCATAATAAAAAAAATACTCACTATAAGGGTAGCTTGCTAATTTTTGACATGGTGAAATCTCAGGAAAGTAATCAAATCACATAACCATTTGTTAATCAGTCTAGAAAAATGCAGAATAGAACCATTTGACTTTTGAATGGTTCAAGTTCTTTCTCAGGTCTGCCAGAGTGAATTCACAGTTTGGTACTCCTATTCTGGGCAGGGACAGCTTATGTGTGCAATGCTGTGCTTTTGTTTTGTGCCCATTACTTTCAAGCATCAGACATTCCAGTCCCCTCATGCCATGATGGGTTTTAAAATGGGGTGCAGCCTCCCTCCACTTTTATGTCAATGTTCTATCTTCTAGGTTCTGGAGACAGAACTTAGGGCCTCACACCAAGTGAGTGCTCTAACCTCCGCCTGTTCTGTGAGCTTTGTTAGAACAAATGGTTACATTGGGCACTTAGTGTCAATGAGGACTTAAAAGAAAAGCAAACCCCAGCAGTGGTGGCACACACCTCTAGACCCAACACTCGGAGATGGAGGCAGAGGCAGAGGCAGAAGAAGGCGGATCTCTGTGAGGTCAAGGCCAGCCTGGTCTTCAGATTGAGTTCCAAGACAGCAAGGGCTACACACAGAGAAAACCTGCCTTGAAAAATCAAGTAACAACAAAAAACCAAATTAACAAAACACAGAGATATTACAGAACAATTTTAAGCTTAGGGTGTGTTTATCATTTTCTCTCTATCAGCAGCAATGTGAACTCCAGTGCAAGGAATGTTCTGCTGAGTTCCTTTTGGAGGAAACATTAGGAAGTGATACTAAATCCTTCTGGTGATACTGATACTTGTGATGGAGAAACCGATGCTATTTGACTTGGCTGATGCACCGATTACAGGCTGATCATCCGTTCCCAAGTGGTTTGACCATTGGAACATTCCTCTATCTATCACCTACATCTTCTCTGCTAGCTGTATGGAGCTTTATGAGGCTTGTCTGAATGGCTATCATCTTACATGTCTGAACAGAGAGAAACACTGACGACAAGCCACTCTCCAGGGGAACAAATGGTATACCTACCCTTCAGGCATGGACTTCTGTCTGTAGGTGCCACCTCCAGAGCCAGTCTCACTGGATGAAGACAGGTTGCTGGGGGAGTTACGGCACTGGGATCTTGCTAAGGCCATTGATGAGACTGTCACATAGATGTCGGAACCAGGAGACAGCCTGCAAGTGTGAAGCAAAAATACAAAATCAACACAGAGAGAAAATCTACGACAGTGCATGGGAGAGGACATGAAATAAATACCACAAAGACAGCAGTCTCCTGGACACAGTGAAAACGAAGCCAGCTGGATGCCCACAAGAGAAACCTCCTGAGGGAACAGCTGAAAAACTGCCTCAAAGGGTGTGGAACCCATAAAAAAATTACAGGGCGAAAGACCTAGAAAACACACATGCTTCCAGCAGTTGCCAGGATTCAATCAGGTATCAGCTCTGAAGTCTCCAGGTTGGCAGGGCAGAGCATAAGTGAACCCCAGTGACATCACCCAGCAGCTAATCTCAGTTCCTCACCCCGCCCTCCTCATGGCCACCCACAAGAGCCCTTTCTTCATGTGCCTCTTTGTTTTCCCATCCCATTACTCAAAGTTTGCAATGCCCCAGCTCTGACAATTAGTTTATATAATTTTGGTTGGTAGCAGCATCACACTAAGAACTTTCACAGAAAAAAAAAATCCTATAATTGCACCTGTATGATTTTCACAGTAGGGATGTGCTGAGTCTTGGCCCCAGCATATTGGCCAGCTGACTATCGAGACAGAGGCTGGAACTTTGTAGGCAGGACAGGCAGATTCTCCCTCAACCTTCTTACTGTAGTAGGCAACAGGGTAGCCACAGGGCTATCTGTGTGTGTGTTGACAACCGAGACCAGGCTTAGTAGCAAAGGGACTTTATTCAAAAGTGAATGCCTGCAGAGGCCTTCCCGGGAGGGTGGACCAGTTCCATGGGATAGCTGAAGAAGTGGTTTCTCAGTCATTATCCAAGGTCACAATAGGCCAGGTGTGATCTGCTGTCCACAGAGAAGGCAGGGATTCCTTCTACTAATGAAACAGTCTGTATGGGTTTGGCATTCAGCTCCAAGCAGAATGGAAACCCTGGGCCAGAACCTGGCTGATGGAACAGCGCTTCAGTGAGTCTCCTCCAGTGAGCCTACAGATGGCTACCAGAACCACACCAAGATGCTTTCCGAGTGGAGACGGAGGGAGGAGAGGTGCTGGGAGCCCATCCACTCCAAGTCTGTCTACGAGGCAGACCTGAGTTCTCTCTGGCTGTTTCCTAGACATGGCTCCTCATTCCTCTCCGAATTCTAATCAAGCCTCTTCAGAAAAAACAGCTTGCTTCCTGTGCTCCAAACAAAACCATTCTCCACAATTTGTGTTCCCAAGCTAAGCATCCTGGTACTACCATGTTTCCCTTTCTCTGTCTTCCAGATTTAACTGTCCTAATTATGTTGCACATTTGTGTACTGCACATACTGTGTCCTAGCACCCTGGGTATGGGTCTTGAAAACACTGAATCTGGGCTCCACCATGACTGCCCTCTGACCTTTCACCTAGTCTCTGACTTCCAGACTCCATCCATGCCGTCTCTCCAATAGCTCCTAGTAACGCTCTTCCACCTTGTCAACCAACCCCTAGAGGCTTCTCCAAAGGTTCCCTGTCTACAGGACAGAGGTCCAGAACTAACCCTGTCACCATCTTCAAGGCCTCAAACCATTTCCCCTCTAGGTCCCTGTGTCTTGGCTGGCTCAGTTGACTTGGAGTGCCACCACACCCCATCTTTACTCATCTGCTGTCTATGTGAATGTTTCCCTGTCTTCTGCTATCCCCCAACTCCAATATAATGTCTGAATGCACAGAGAGGAACCTCTTCACACCCCATAGTGGCCTACTGTTCACATTAACAACACTCCACAGTCTTGTGTTTGTCTCGCTACGACACTGTCCTGTTGGTACAGGCCCGAACCTTATCTTTATTGTATGTGTATGACTGGTTTTGGTGCACTCCACAGGCAGACCACTTACACACCTGGTACCTGTAGAGGCCAGAAGAAGGCGTTGGATTCCTGGAACTAACAGTTACAGGGATCGTGAGCCACTGTACCTAGGTCTTCTGCAACAGCAGCAAGTACTGAGCTACTGCGCCCCCACCCCGCCCCAGCCAGGGGTCCTTACCCACAGAAGGTCTAGAACTGAAAAGTGTTGGCTTTTAGAATTTGAAATTTGCTAACAGCAATTATAACTAAATCAGTGCATGTTGTTAACTGCTGAAACAGGGATGGAGTTACAGGGGCTAATAAGATTACAGCAGAAAACCATTCCTCCACAGACAGAGTATAGTACTATGAAGGATGCTGCTCTACTGTCGACTAGGACCAGACGCGCATCTGGGACTGTGATGGGAAGCCAGGCTAGCTTCCACCACCATTACAGCCAATGCTTCCAGTAACCAACATCTGATCACCACAGAGTTTTCCATATCCATGCAGGCTGAAAGCACGGTCCTCACAGTGGTCCCTCAGACACCACCACCCTTCTGATAGCACCACGCATACCTTAATGAGGATATTAGGGACCAGGGAGTGTCTGTGTGCTTAGTCATTAGAGGAACCTAGTTCAATCCTATCTTCAGAGGTACCTTTTACCTTTATTTTATGTGGATGAGTGTTTTGCCTGCATGGATGTCTATGAGTCCTGTGCATGCAGTGTTTATAAAGGTCAAAAGAAGGTGTCAGGTCCCCTGGAACTGGAGTTATAGACAATTATGAGCCACCATGTGGGTACTGGGAACCACGTCAGGTTCTCTAAAAGAGCATTCAGTGCTCTTAACCACTGAGTCATTTCTCCAGACCCTAGAACTGTGTTTTAATAGAATAAACAAGACGTGGGCTAGAGAGATGGTTCAGCAGTTAAGAGCACTGACTGTTCTTCCGGAGGACCTGAGTTCGATTCCCAGCATCCACATGGCAGTTAACAACTGTCTGTAATTCCAAGATCTGACACCCTTACACAGTTATACATGCAGGCAAAGCACCAACTCACATAAAATAAAAATAAATATTAAAAAAAGAATAAACAAGACATATCTAGGTACCAACAAATAGATGCTCCTATACTTAGGAGAACTATACCGTGTTCTCCTAGGCCTCCTCAGATGTCTCATACTCCATTCAGCTATAACCAGGACTGGCCTGGAGGAGGATGGGAAAGAGCAAGCACAAGCAAGAAACTGAGCAAGAGTTAGGGAACAGCGCAGATCCAAGGCAGCATGATGCATTCACCTTTCTGCCCCTGTGTCTGCCTTCCATGTGCCCCTCCCATACAGACTAGAACCGTTTCCATTCTGTACAGCTTTCATCCCATGGCTGCAAAGAGGAAGAAATGCTACAGGAGAAAATGGGAAGATGAGGGTGGCAGTCAGTACGAGCCAGTCAGGGCCTGGGGACATCCAGGGAGCTGAGTCACAGCGATGGGCACAGCAGACGTTTACTCACATGGCTCCTTAGGCAAAGTTAAGATAGATTTTTTATCTTTGGCTTTAGAACTTGCTTTCTGTAACCTGTTCTCCAAAACATACATTAAACTAAAACACTTCAAGCCCATTCTCAACATCAGCTCTTTTACTTGGCAAATGTATCAGAAAATTCTATTTGGTTACTGGAGTTAGCCCAAAATGAAAAACAGTCTTTTCAGAAGGCTGGCATGCATCCCACCTCTGTTCTGCATTTATGTAACTCAATGGTGGCTTTGTTTTCTGACTGTCCACACACAGAGGACATGCACAGAGCAGCTGACGGAAAGCCACCCCAGCGTGTTTACATCTCTGAATACATGAACACTGGGCAAAGAAAGTTTACAGTCTGCTCTGTCCTTGTGATGTACAGCTCTACTGTTTTCAATACTATGACTCTGACGCCATCACACCAATGTTAAGAGACCTTTTCAGGGGCGAAGGTGGGGCTGTCTGGGTGCTGGCGGTCCAGTTCGGCAGAGCGGGAGGCTAGCTGGTGCTAGGCGCTGTGCCATTCTGAATTGGTGCTCTGGAAAGGGGAGCAGTCCCTTCTCACAGGCTCTCAGCACAGGACCCTGACCTGTGCCAGTCCTCACAGCCTAAGTACTTCTGTTTTAGGAACTGCTGTGCCCAGTACCTTAGAATAAGGTCACAGAGCCTTTTTCTCTAAAATAATCTGGCTCTTCCTGCTTTGTTCTATTTTAAAGGAACCAAAGCACAAAGTTAATGATCACACAAGTTTAGAGAAATGAAGATTAACTACTTTTCAATTTCTATAAAATCTATAACCTCACAGGTATTAAACAATAACTCTGTGTGTGTGTGTGTGTGTGTGTGTGTGTGTGTGTGTGTAAGGCCAGAGCACACTGGCTGTTGTTTCTCAAATACTGTCCTACTGCTTATTTACTTGTTTTGAGACAGAGTCTCTCACTGGCTGCTGGGAGTAAAGCCATCAATAGTCTTCCAGCTACAAAGAGAGAACTGATAATGACCAGTGTTGTAAGATGTGCTTAAGGGCGCAACAGTGGCACAAACATTATTGGGGTAACCAACAACTTCCTGACCAAATTTAAGGCTTGCTCCATAGGAAGAAACACAGGCCTGGTAGCATAATATAGCCAAGAACCCATAGTTGAACCTACTATTTATTATCTTGCTAAATAAACACAGTATCAAAGTGCTCTCTAAATTCCTATTTCTCTACCCATAGATCAATGCCATTCTCAGACATCATCAGAGAAGTCTGTGCAGTGGACAGGTTAACAGAGAAAATCACAACTGGTCAAAGGGAAGAGAAGTGACTGGAGTGTCCAGCCACAATCAGGACAGCTATACCAAACTCCTTCCTCAAGGCTCATGAACCACTGCAGAAGAGGGGCAGAGATATCATAAAGCCAGAGGCCAAGGAGGGACAGAGTGAAACAGTGTCTCCTGACATAACAGGATAGCTGTACTCATGAACCAGCTGCAGCTGCAGGTGCCTATACAAGACCTGCACAAGATCAAACCAGTCAACATCCTAGCATGGGGATAGGAGACGGGAAGAAATCCATAAGCTCCTACTCCTAAGTATGTTGGTTTGAATGGGAATAGCACCCATAAGCTCATATGTTTGAATACTACTTGGTCCCCAGTTAGTAGAATTCTTTGGAAATACAGACAATTGATGGCTTCTGGGATGAGGGAGAGGCAGTTTTCTCCAAGGCTGTAGTCCCTGGTAGGTTGACTATACTCCAGTGGATTGTCTCATATCCCAAAGTCTATGGGAAGCACAAATTGAATTTGATGGGTTTTTTAAATATTTTAAAAAAAGAGGACATGAAGTTTGAGGCAGGAATCTGGAGGAGCTGTAGATGGAGAGGGATGATTATGATCAAATATACAGTATGTAAAAATTTCAAAAAATAAGAAAATTACCAAACCCAAGTCCCAGATGTATAATAACCCATTCCTGAATTGCCCATGGATCAACTCACAGTTCTACAGTCAGTGTGCATAGTAGTGACTCTTAAGACCTATTGTCCCAGACAGTGACTAATTACAGTTTACCAACCCATTAGTAAGAACTTCTCAGTGCCCAAGTAGTTAGTGGTAAGATAGCTTCCTGAGTATTTAGAATTAATTACACCTCTATTTCCTTCTTTTACTCCAAACTGACAATACAGCCGAGATGTATCCACTGAGACAAGGCCCTCTGTCGCCCAAGTGCAAGCGTGGACTGATGGCAAAAACAATCGAGAGGGTTCCAAACAGCAGCTGTGACTGACAAATTAGATACTCGAGTCCGTAATTAAGCACAGCATTTTGCCACAACTTAGCAATTAAAATGCTATCTACTCAGGGAACGGGACCAAGTTATCTGTCCTCATCAGTATACATACCAACCAGGACCCTTCAAGAATGATGTGAAAAGAATTCTGTACAGCAATTCAAGGTTATGGAATAACCATTCTAGCTTCTTCACAGGCTGTGCTCACAGTCCAGCAGCCCACTGCCATCTTTCATGTCTTCCTACTGTGTGCTCTGTGAAGAGCTACTGCTGGCCCACCCTCAGCTCATCAGCTGTTCAGCCAGGATCTGGAAATCTTGCTTCCATGAGCCTCCTACAAGGTTCATGCCAAATAAGGCAGAATGCTCAGACACAGCTGTGAGCATTCACAGCCGGGTACACATCACAGGTGTCTCTTGACAGGAATCAATTTTACATCTAAGGATGATTCCAGAGGAAGGAAAAGGAAAAAAAAAAATTGTGGTAGGACCACTCACTTAACTTGTGGGATCCAGCATATAATAAAAACATAGGTTCTCCTGTTCAAATAGTATCCCAAATTTCCAAAGATAATAGCAGAATCTGGACTTGTAAGTGTGGGGCCTGTGAACTGCACAGGAACCTGAGGCTGACCTCAACCCCAGTGAATGAGATTGGAGCCCACTGAGTACATTAACAGGAATTCATTCTGCTCATTTCTATTGAGTGGTAGTGGATTTTATTCATGCAGCACACTGGTTGAGAAGCAGGCGCTGGAGTGAGATGGCTCAATGCCAATTTCAGATTCACCACTAACAAGCTGTGGCTCTGCACACGTCTTTTGTCACTGTGTGCCCTCACCCAGAGAGGCCAACAAGAGGACTAACCAAGAAAGCTCATGCACACCCAAAGTTGGTGTAGATGAACTCAGTGGTCACCTACAGATCTTAAGTAATCCCCAGGTAAGATGTGACAGTTGAGAGGGAAGCAGAGTGCCTGAGGCTGCTTAGCCATCAGGTCTAGCTGGGAACAGCAGGGGAGAGGAAGGTTTGATGAAGAAAATGCCCTTGACATGGGGAGTCAGGTCAGTCACAAAAATCAGAAGGGCCATACATGAAGGCCACCCTCTATGATGGCACGGTGGGCTAGGGCAATGAAGCCACAATGGGAAGGTTCCACCACATGCCAGTTCTTCCCCAAATCCAACCGAATTGAACTTCACCATCCCCTTTTGGGCCCATCTAATTTGCCCAAATGGATTCTGCAGCATTTCCCAAGACTTCTGCTGGTCCCCAGGCCACCAGGCTGTTTTCATTATATCAGACAACCTGAATTACTCATGACCTTATCAGGTAAGATGACACATTGTTCCTGGAAACATACTAGCCCCAACACATGGTTACTGAGGTAATGTGGTGGATGGACTCACCAGCTACACCTCCACAGCACCCCGTTCTCCCAGCCAGCACTCCTGGGGCCTTGGCTTCCAGGCAGAACACCTGATAACACAGGTGGCTGTGCAGGGAGGAAGGACTTCTCGGCAGTCCAGAAGCCTGGGCCTGGCACCACACTGGGCATCTGCCCATCACTCCCTGGGATATTCTGGAGAATACATGGCAGTAGGCTGGGGGGCTTGCCAAGCCCATGCCGCTGTATCATTTTCTGAATGCCTGAATAGCAAGCATCCTTGGAATATCATCTAAGAATGTGGAGCATCGGATCCCATTACTCCAGTTCTAGGGCAGAGATGCCAGCACAGCCTGTGGGAGAGAAGCTTGTAGCCAGCGCTCGGGAGCCACACCCAGCCCTTTGCTTTTCTATTTGATCCTGAAGACAAACCCAACAGCAGAATTCAGGTTCAATCACATAGGAGATTTAGTCAAGAACTTGTATTTCACATGGAGCCAACTAAGACAAGTTTTATCCGGATATGTTTTAAATGCTGAGTGGAACAAACAATAGCCAGAGCAGTTCTATTCAAATACAGGGTTAATGCCATAGTTTTTAATATATCAAAAGGTATTTTTCTTATCATTTGATTTTTTATAATAAGATCCTCATTTTCTTCCAAATTAGCATGTTCTGTTATTGACTGGGAACCCATTAGACATCACAATGTGTGTTGGTTCTTAGGCTACAATGATGAAGAAGACAGGCTAAGTTAAACCCTTAGACAAATAAGATTAAGATAAAATATAACAACTTCTGTAAGCACAGTGATGATCTCAACATTCCCAGGGGGTCAATTAAGGTAGAGACAGAAAAAGAAAGTTTTCAAAGTAACTTTTTGGGAGACAATCTAGAGGAATTGACGGTACCTTGACTGTGTACTGAAGAGGACATGAGACTTTCAGGGACCAGAGTCCAGAGGCCCTTACAGTGAATGCGAGGTGGGGGGAGAATGGCCAGGCCCAGCTGACTTCCAGGAGAGCCGGACCTAAGCTTGAGAACTGCACAGAAGCATGAGTGTCAGTAAAGGCTGGGCTCCAGGCACAGCAAGCAGGAGGCTGCTCCTCAGAGCGGGAGGCTTCTGACAACAATTCAGACTTTTACAAAATGCCATGAGGGGAGAAGCTGAGGAACAAAGAAAGAACTCAAGGGCCGAGAAGATGGTCCAACAGTGAAGTCCGCCTCACAAGCACGAGGGCCCAAGTTCCATCCCCAGCACCTCATGGCCAGGTGTGGTCGGCGGACTGTGAGCCTGCTGATGGAGATGCAGGGACAGAGGGTCCCCAGGGCTTGCTGGCCAGTCACCGATAGCTGAGTCAGTGACATCCAGGCTCAGTGGAAGGCACCAGCTTAAACAAACGAAAAGGTGG
Organism: Sigmodon hispidus; assembly: GCA_004025045.1. Lineage (NCBI taxonomy): Eukaryota > Metazoa > Chordata > Mammalia > Rodentia > Cricetidae > Sigmodon > Sigmodon hispidus. The sequence goes on from PVIH01007330.1 coordinate 65,255, forward strand.
GAGGGCAAGTGGGCTGGCTCAGTGGGTACCTGATGATGCAAACCTGACAACCTGAATGTGACTGATTCTCAGGTGGAAGAAGACATCTGACTCTAGCTGCCCTTAGACTCCACAGGCAAGTGTGGAGCTCCTGGCCCCACCCCCGTCTCCCCCTCTGGGAACTCAGAGAAAAAGGGGATTATCTTGAAGAAGGTCACTAGATGAGGGCAGAAGTAAATGAGAACAGAGGGAAACTGGGCCAACACCTGGGTCAGGCAGTGATACTTCATCAGGGTGGGGATGATGGGAAAGGAGGAAATGGAAAGGGGAGGGCAGGGTGAAGGCTAAAGTCAGTTTGGACTGTGAGGATGGAGTGTCAGTGTTGACATACAGGTGCAGACCTTTAGTAATCATAGAGGTGCATGAACAGAAAAATTAAAAAGGCAGCCAAGACAAAAATCCTTAAATTAGGGACTTCTTGCATACAGGTGATAACTGAGCTCACTGAAGTGGGTAGCAATGTAAGGATGGGGGTTAAAGAAAACAGAAGGGAAAAGTGAAGGCTGGGGAAGCAGTGGCAAAGGCCAAAGATTAAAAACACAATAAACAAGGGTTAGGAAGAGGAATGCACTCTCAGCTTCAATCACTACAACAGAGGACCCCAACAGGCTACTTTCAGAGAAAAGCTCATTCACAGTTCTGAGGTTTATTATTTAAGACTCTTGAGAGTGTAGCTCAGGATGGCAGGGCTGCAAGCAGTTAAGAATGCTCACATTCAAGACCACAAAAGAGAAAAAGCAGGAACAGGGAGGGAGCCACAATACTTGGAGGCTGTGAGCCAAGGACCTGAGACTTCTCACTGGGTCTCATATATTGAAGGTTCATGGCTCCTCCCAACGGTACCACCCCGGGATCAATGCTTTGCATATGGACCTCTGGGGGACACATACCCAAACCATATTGACAAGGGGACATTTTTAAGAGGGAGTGGCCAATGTTGGCTAACGGCTTTGAGAACATAGATCATTCTGTGATGCAATGATCCTTGTGTCTACTCAGGGAGAGGTGTCAGTACATCCATGGCCCAAGGACATCTATTCCAGACAGTAAAGGGTTGTGAGGACTTTAGTTAACAGGCAGAATGGAAAAGTCTTTCTTCAGTGTACTCAGATGACCACTACTTATCCAAAGCCCTCGACACAATTAGATTTTGAGCACATTAACTCAGCTCATGACTGACCCCTGATATGCTTAAACTCAGCAATGCAGCAAGTCTAGTGCACTACAGCAGCTGTTTTACTCTAGTCCCACCCTTAACCTCTAGATAAACCTGACGCCCAAACCACAGTTGTAACATGTTACCTATTCCTGCTATTACTTTGTTAACAGACACACCCCACAAATGCTATGAAATTCTGTAATGAGAAGGACATCTGGGGGGCATAAAATTCAAACCTAACAGATCAGACCCCAAATGGCAAATGACCTATAGCCTCTAAGATGTCGGTTTCTTCCAACAACATACAAAGAGCCCTATCCTGTAGAAAAACTTCTTGATAAGAACCCCAAAATACCAACATATGTTATTGTTACATAGACTATAGCTGTATGTATTAAAAAAAAAAAAAGATCCATCCTTTAAATTAAAAGAATGACCTTCAGGTCTGTGGTTCTGTGATGTGGGATGTCCTTCTGTTTGCTTGGTTAATGAAGAGGCTATTTTAGCCTATGGCAAGCCAGGTTATAGGCAGGCAGAAAATCCAGCATAGATACAGGGGAAGAAGGGCAGAGTCAGAGATGCTGTGAGCTGCTGCCCAACACAGCAAGATGAAATGGAACACAGGTAAAGCCACTAGCCACACGGCAAGACACAGATTAATATAAATGGGCTGGATTAAGTTGTAAGAGCTAGCTGATAATGAGCCTAAGCTATAAGCTAGGCAGTTTATAATTAACATGTCTTTGTATGATTATTAGGAGATAAGCAGCTGCAGAACTGCAGGTCCAGACCTTGGGCCCAATGGGCCAGAAACTTCTTACTACAGTTCTACACACCATGAAATAGAGTAGGGCTCTGTAGGTAGTAAATGACTATCTTTATCCAAAAAGGACTGTGCTGGATCCATGCAAGGCAAGCAGGCTTGTTCTGCGAGAGAAAGGACACCAGAGCCTGCTGCTGCCTTATGCTCCAGGAGAGCTGGTCTCTCCACATTAAACACAGCTTTCTGGGGCACAAGGAACAGAACCAAATGACTGTAAGCAGCTCAAGGTTCTGACTCAAAGCCTTTGTGTGGACCACACAGGACTCACCTTAAAAGTCCAACTCATGCTCACCAATGGCTAACTATAAACAGGAACTAGCATGAGGGGGTGGGTGGAGTTTAAGATAAACTTAAAAACTGGGCATGACAGGACAGAGAACTGACAACCATGTTTATACAGAAGACTACCATACATCTCAAACTGGAGAGGACCCAACCATCCTAACAGAGAAAAAATGTAGGGGGAGATTTCACAAGATACCCTAGAATCTGGGATTTGATGAAGGTTCTCAGAGCACACACTACACAGTATGCAGCCAGAAGGGGCAGTCAGTAGGGTTCAATGTCCCCAAACCAACGACAGCGTTGCTTGTGCCCCTTAGGCCCCTCCTGTGGCCTTTGGTCCCTCAGTAAAATGTGTTTTCCCTTGGGAGGAGGTGCCATGAGCACTGGGCTCAGGCACATGGAAGATGACCACTAAATTCCTGGGTGCCCATCTGGAAAACAAGGAGATCCATATTCCTCAGCACTGGTCCTGGTTAGTTCTTGGCCAGTCTGAGATAAGCTAGAGAAATGGGAATGGGGATCTCTGAGAAAATGCCCCACCAGACTGTGGTGCCATCCCTGGGTAGGTGGTCCTGGTGGTGTAAGAGCGGGCTGAGGACGCCGTGAGGAACAGGCCAGGAAGCAGTACGCCTCCCTCCACGGCGTCAGCATCACTTCTGCCTGCAGGGTCCTGCTGACTTCTCTCAGGGATGACTGTGTCCTGGGAGTTCTAAGATAAAGCCAATCCCCATCCCCAAGTCACTCTTGGCCATAGTGTCTGTCACAGCAACACAGCCCGATTAATGGAGCACTGACGCCATTCGCTACCAACAGTCCTTCTCTACCCCTTCCCGTCAGTCTGCTCAACTCTAACAGGCTGTAGCTTCAGCTGCAGATTAGGTCTGAACGGAACCAGACACACTCCACCATTTTATTACATGTGCAGTACTGCTGACTTCACCTGTGAAAGCCTCTGGACTGTCCTGTGAAAGAAGAGACCGAGGCTGGCAGGAGCGAGTGGCCCTTGAACAATGATTCCCAGGTTCATCTTCCAAAACAGCAGCCAAACCATAAGTTAAATTAACATTCACCTCAGGAAGGGCCAAGTGTGCAGTGAGGAAAACAAAGAATTTATTCAGAGATGTTGCGGAGGCTTTTCCTTCTCAAAGGTAAGGAAAGTGAGGAGGAGCCCAGACAGGTGACTGGCTTTGGGTGAGGAGCCTTGCCCTGGACAGACAGCAAGGTCCTGGACATAAATCTTCAGTAACCAGTGAAGGATTTTTAAAAGGACACTTTTGTGTGTGCTTTTATAAACTTTTCTATGTGGTACTTTAGGATCCCAGCATGTCTAAGTGATGCTATTATACAAGCTCAAAGCTAGACTATAATGCAGGGCTCCACAGGAAGGCCTCTACTTTCTACTTTTAAGTGCCCCTGAAGTAGATCGATGACTAGGAACACGGTCCGTGGCACCCTGACCTTGCTGGAGAAGGCTCTGTTACAGGCCTCTTCTACCCACCACAGCTCTGAACACAGACAGCGCCATAGCTCCAAAGGCTTTCATAGAAGCATCAGGGGTGTGAGCAATATGAGCAGAAATGAGAAGAAAATGGCCTTAAATGGTAAGAAAAGAAACTTCTAGCAAGTAACAGACAGAAGCTGCCTCCAAGGTGTTCGTCATCCGCAGAACAATGGCTTAAAACTTTAGAGCCCTTGTTTTTTACATTGCCCCAGTGTGAGGTGACAGTTCACAGAACCCGCTTAAACACCATGACTGCTCACCAAGGCAGAGCCGGTTTTTGTGAGCGGTCTCGTGACTTTCAGTTTGACTAGAGTTGGCTCTTCATATTCCAGAACCTCCTTCCTTGTGCGCTTTCTTCTTTTCCTCAGTGTTAAATTACTGTCCTAGCTCCTCCCCATGTGCTAAGGTACACTCTCCATGGTCTATCTTCCGAGGCATGGGAAATGTACTGTGCTACTTGAGTTTTGCAGTGATATGAATAAAGATGGTACAGTTAGGAAGTGTGGCCTTGTTGGGGTGTGTCTAGGGTGGGCTCTGAGGCTAAGAAGCTCCAGCCACCCCAGTGTAGCTTCCTCTTCCTGCTGCTGTCTACTGATCCAGACACAGGACACTTGGCTCCTTCTACAGCACTGTCTGCCTCCATGCGGGCCTTCTCCCCACAATGACGATAATGGACTAACCCTCCGAACTGTGAGCCAGCCCCAACTAAATGTTTTCCTTTATAAGAGTTGCTGTGGTCATGGTGTCCCTTCACAGCAATAAAGTTTGAAGACAAGAGTTTCTCTCGAAATCTTTTTCAAATAAAATGACAGAAACAAATATTTCCAACCAAAACTTTGCATTCCATTGCCTCAAACAATGAAAACTGTTGAAGATACTAAAATTGTTGTTATCTCAAGAATCTAAGTTTTAATCCAACTGGTCACTATATGTATGGCGATGATTTCTGTTGATACTCACACAGAAATTAAAGAAGAAAGCACATAAAAATCACCTGCAGGCAGCAGGACACTCTGCTGGGAAAGTTCCCATGGCTTTGGAAGACCCTCACTCAGGGGCAGTTCAAGTTTACTTCTGAGAAACACAGAAAGTTAGAGCTTACAGATTTGCTGGTATTTAAATTTGGGGCTCAGAACAGAGTGGCCTTGGAGAGGACACTCACCTCCTTTCCAGTGGACGCCCATCACTGGAAATACTTCGAGGAATGTTGGCAGCTCTTTCTGGAGGGGGTATTTTCCCGTCTCCCTTCCCAGCATTCAGCCGTGATGTCATGGGACTCTGCAGCTGGGATGGGACCTGGGGTGAGTGAGCACCCTTGCTGCCATTCCGCTGCCATTTGTTGTTATTCCTGAAGGGAAACTTGAACTCGTAGGAAACGCCACCTTCATTCATCTTGTACTCCATCACTGGCATGCGGTAGGTCTCTGAGCAACTCCTATTAGGAGGAAAGACCAGGAAGCAACGAAACAATACAGTGAACACTGCTGCCTTAGCATGCTGGTGGACACAATGATTCGCAGTAACATTCCTGAAACCTCTTTGGATCTTTGGGCCTTGCAATTGCTCTTTCCCAACCTAGGACCCCAGAAGAATCACACAAGTATTTTCCTTTTACTCAGTCCCAAGTGTGGAGTCGGAGGAGGAGGAGGAGGAGGGTCATCTGGGAGCATGGAGAACTAAGGAGGCTCTGGAGGAAGAAGCCCAGGGCAGGCAGCTCTACAAACGTGGCTGGGAACTGCCACTGGGGACCTAACGGGAGGGAGCTCCAAATGAGCTGAGATCCCAAGAGCCAAGAAATTAAGTTGGGAAAAAAAATCCCAAAACCCAACCAGAGAACCAAATTTAGCTTAGGAGGGAGAAAATCAATTACAGCAATGTAACAATTATTAAATCCCTCAGAAGACCAAGCACAGTCTGAAATCAGACTTCATTTCTTTTCGAAGGAAGGCATCTTCTCTCTTCCTGAGAGAGATCACTGGCTGGTGAGCCCAGTCCTGTCACTCCCGCTCTGCCTGAAATAGGCCCCCCCCCAGAAGCCTGGAACTCACACTCCTCACACTCCAGTCTCCGTATCTAAGCAGAGAGAAAATTCTGTCATTAACCAGGTAGACAAATTCTATCCCCACTACAGTAGTAACCCATGCGCCAGAACTTCATTGTTGAATAGAATGATATCCTTTTGTACAGAAACTGCAAGACTGGGAAACAGGAGGGAAGATCTGGAAGGGAGGGTGGACAGTGCAGCCGTGAAGAGTCTCCTCAGGAACTTAGGAGACAATGCAGAGAGCCCAGGGCAAGCAGAGTGAACCGCATGGATGAGCTATGGCTGGGATTTTAATTTTAGAAAGTAAAAAAAACCTGGTGATTTAAGATGCCTTGTTTTACAAAATATCCAAAATTGTATCATTTCAACATACAGTTAGCTCTAAAAATTACTGACATATCTTATGTAGTTCAAAGGGAACCAACCCACAGCCAGCTGACATGTCCTACCATCTTCATGGCAAGGGAACACCTCGCCAGCTTCACTGTCTCCTTTTTCTGCAAATCTACAAATGACAGCTGTAACCAGAGTGGACAGTATTCTGAAGGACAAAGCTAATGGCTGGTTTAATGGCACAGGTAAGTAGCCATAAAAAGCTTTCTGTGGTCTCCTCAAATAAGATGTGGTGGTGAATGTAACTGTAAGACAGACTACAGGAGGCGGGATGGGGGCTAATTTAGCCCACACTACAGCAACTCCATGATGGGGTGCTATCCTGCACTACCCTGGCATTATGGGTGAGCACACAGCCCAGAGAGCACTGTACAGCCAAAAGGATGCAGACCAGATCTTAACCCACAGAATCAGTGGACCTGCAGACTCATCTTACTTTAGTTCCTAACTAGAGAACAGTACTCTATAACACCCCAGACATTCTCCCCCATAACAATCACATCTCACTCAAAGTATAGCCTATGACAAAAAGGGACAGCCAGAATCTTTTGTAAACCCAAGGGGAGCTGACAGCAGGCATTACTATTTCAGGGCTAAATGTGACCCAAGGGCCAACTGAAACTTAATTTTAAAAAGCCTAATGTTTATGAACAGCTTGGTCCCTAGGAGCTGTGACTTTGGCTCCAAAGAAACATGCAACTCCTTTCAATGGGAGCTCATTTAAAGAATGAGACTTGGAGCAGATGAGTTCTAGCTCAATGGCAGCATGCTCTCACTTTTAAAGCAAGAAAACACTTTGCAACCATTCCTATTTAAAAGATAATTTGGCTCTCAAATCCCTAGCCAGAAAAATAATAGTACTAAGATGATTTGGCCTTTTTATGTAACTGTTTTTAGCTCTTGATTGGCCACCGATTGCAGAGTAGCACCCTGCAGAATAAAGCCATGCTACCTGGAACACCTCACCTAACCCACTAGCCAGTTATTTCTCCTATCACGTGAACAAGATGGAGTCCCAGGGGTTGCAGACACTGGAGATGGGATGGAGGTGAGTGGGGATTAATGAGGACACACAGGAAGGGTCTGACAGGCCCTCAGAACTACACTCACTGTTCTGTCCACTGGCTGTCCGGTTACTCTGTGGGAGGCACCCACACCTTCCATTCATCTCACCAGTGTCTTAAAAGATGAAAGAACCTTAAGGACATTGAGGAAAATGAAACAAAACCCTCTAGGTCACAGCAGGGGCTCAGAAATGTATGTTCCTTTTCGTAAACTGCAGTTTGGCAGCAGCTCACGAAGGGGCCTGTTTTCTAATAGAGAAAGGGCCCTTAATTTTTTATATTACTTAAACATAATTTTCATTTTTTAAAAGCTTCCCTTTGAAAATGAATGTGCGCACACACTCAAGGTCTGCCTGACATATGGTCACTGTGTGGCTGCCGAGGATGCTTTTGAGGTCCTGGTGACTGCAAGAACCAAAGAGCCGGGGGGAGTGAGCTTTCAGGAGCAGTGTCCTACCTCAGCCCAGAGCGGCCTGAGGAAAAGCTAACGGAGGAGAGAGTGACTACTGGAGAACACAGAAATTATCTGCCAGGAAGACAGAGTGTGCGTGCGTGCGTGCGTGCGTGCGTGCGTGTGTGTGCGCGTGTGTGTGTGTGTGTGTGTGTGTGTGTGTGTGTGTGTGTGTGTGTGTGTAAAAGACACATGTGGCTCCCTCACTTGGGTGTGTGGGAGTCAACTGCACTGATTTCAGAGTACGCTGTCCCATCTGGCCCAACTCTGCCTTTATAGATGTCACGGTGGTGGCTTCAGAGAGGCCCACTGGGAGAAGCGACACCAGGAACCAGGAGCTGCACACATTTACAGGAACATCCATCATCCATGACTCTCACTAATGTAGAGGGAAGGTCTGTGCAACCTACAGAGCAGTGCTTACACCTTGAACTCTGATGCCAGAATCTCTCTCTCTCTCCTCCTTCCCTCCATCTCTTCTCTCCTTCCTTCCTGTATGTGCGTGCGTACTAAGGGGATGTGTATGTATGTATGTATTAAGGGGGTGTGTATGTATGTATGTATTAAGGGGGTATGTATGTACGTCTATACTAAGGGGGTGTGTATGTATGTATGAAGGGGTATGTATGTATTTATGTATGTATGTATGAAGGGGTATATCTGTATGTATGTATACATATACTAAGGGGGTGTGCCACCGTGCATGTATGTCAATGTGGGATCTCTTTCCACCACATGGGACCCAGGGATCAACCTCAGGTCACCGGACTAGGTGGTAAATGATTTGACTCACTGAGTCAGCACACTGGCCCTACTTGGTTTCTTAAAACTGTAAATAATGGTCATAAGATTGCATTAAATCATGTCACAGTGTTTTGATTTTTTTCCGAGAAACATTGGCTAAAAATGCAGACAATGATATTTCTTAACACTCCAAGGATGATAAGCCCAGTCTAGAAGCGCAAGTACACCATTCCTCACCACAGGCCCACCTCCCTAGTCACCATTATTCAGTTTCGGTAGTAGTGAGGCAGCTCCATTACATCCACCTCTCATCAACGGTTTCCTTTCAGTTCCTCAACCAAACCTGGGGCCCAGAGAAAAAGAGCCGAACCAGTGTCTGTGATCAGAGCTTGTTTCCTGCTTATACACACTATCTCCTGTTTATGGAGACCAAAGGACAGCGGAGCAGTGCAGGGCATTTAGAGAATGTTCTGGATAAGAGCCCAATTGCCCTCTGAGCCACCATGTATTATGCTGTACCAGGACAATGGACTTGGAGAATTTAGAAAGGCTGACAGGGTTCAGCAGACTGTGCTATCCAGGACAGGGAATGCATGGAGGATGGTCTTAGAGCCCAGCCCACCTCCCCACCCGCAGGAACATCTGCTAAACTAACAAGCTGCATAGATACATAGTAGTTTGGTTTCTTGGAAAACTATCTAGGAGACAGTGCTTCTTAACTGTTGAGACTATAGGACTCCATTATATGCTAATGCAGGCACACAATCCCCTGGCTGCCTACCTGATAAGTGGCATAAAGAAAGGTTATTCTGAGCAAAGACTGATCTTAACGAAAGTCCACTTAGTCTTTAAGGAATACAAATAAGCTATTGTAATAGTTTAAAATACTACCATCTGCCAATCATAAATCCATGAGAGCTCAGACACAGGACTGGTCATCTTAGGGGGCAAGTAAGAACTATATTTTCCTTATTTATTTTGATGTCTATCTATCTTTGGGGGTTTTTTTGGTTTGTTTGTTTTCTAAGACATGGTTTCTCTGTGTAACAGCCCTGGCTGTCCTAGAACTTGCTTTGTAGCCTAGAGTAGCCCCAGACTCACAGAGATCCACCTGCCCTCCCGAGTGCTGAGATTAAAGATGTGAACCACCAGGCTTATTTTTTGGCTTTACAAGGTCTAAGAATTAACTACTAAATCTTAAGAAGAAATTCTTAAAAACTAGTGGCTAAAAATAAATAACATTATGTTTTTAAACCAACAAAAATAGCATGTGCAAGCCTAAAGGAGAAAAACTTAATTAAATTTATCCTATCAAGCAATTTTCCCAGAGGCAGAGAAGTTTTTAGAGGTGCTGTTGGCTTGGCAGGGAGTGGAACAGGGGGAAGCTCCTGGGTCCTCCCGCTACAGGCTGCAGACATGCTGCTAGAGCATCGGTGTAGGGCTGACTCATCAGAAGCCTGTTCCTGGCTCCACAGATGCAGCCAGGAAAGCCGAAAATTGAGCTCAGCTGTCTAGGTCCAGACAGTGGGGCCTAGAACAACAGTTGAGCTTTGGATAGCAATAGGAGTGAAGACAGTATGATCATCCTGGAACACAAAAGAAAGACTTCTGACAGGCTGAGATGTGATGTCGACTGACTGCCTATGCAAGATGCTGAAGATAGGTGTTACAGACATTTTGTCAGCTGCAGCAACTTTATTAGCCCAGAGACACGAATCCTAGACTGCACCAGTTTGCCTCTCTAGCTGCTACTGCCACATGCTGGAAGGAAGCTGTGTCCTGTGTTAGACTTTCTATGTAGGAATGGTCAGCCTCACAAGAGGTCACTTTCTCTCTGTCTACCCTGCCTATCAAGGGATGTTCTCTGCACAGCAACCCTCACCTCAGCTGCCACCTCAGACGAGACCTACCTCCGTGGGGTGCAGTCATCGTGGGGAGGGATGATGACGACCTTCACTGTGACGGACGTTCTCAAGAGATCGATCATCTGCTCGTGGCTCAGGGTGGCCACGGCCACCTTGCAGATCTCCACCAGGCGGCTGCCCTGCCTCAGGCCTGCTTGCCAGGCATAGCCGTAGGGCTCTACATCTGCCACGATGCCCTCATAGTTGACATGGAAGCCAAGCTGGCCTAGCCCATTTCTTCGCAGAGTCATTTCCACCGACTCACAACCTTTTGAAACAAACTAGACAAGGAGATGAGAGGCCCTAGAGTTAAGGGCTGTAAGCTGTTAAACAACAGACTCAGAACTGGAAAAATGCTGCCTTGGGTTACTCTTGAACACTCGATAGCCAGCCGAAGGGTGACTAGTTATTCCCCCTCCCTAGTCTCTATTCAGTAGGCAGAAGCAACACACTGGCTGTCTCGACCTTCAGGCCTCAATAGCTTTCCTAAAGTTACAGGAAATTTCGGAGTGATCCAGAGAGCTGGCAGCACAAAGAACCTGTACTCAACTATCCATTAAAAAAGAAATCCAAAGCGGCCATAAGCCAACAGCTTTCTCAGCAACTATAGCAACACCAGTCACCAGTGCAGTGAGATCTGGTCATGTGCAGGCGAGTTTCCAACACAAGTCCCTAGCCAATGTGTTCTCTCGCTCATTGCTGCTACTTTTCTCAACAAATCATGGAAAGCATGATCATCAGATAAACAGTGATGCCTAACACATCATCAGGAGAACATCCAGAGTAGCCAAGAGTACCGTGAAGGTTCTGTGCCCTGGCTTTCCTGTCCAGAAGCTTCAGGAATGAGAATAGAGACAGAAGAAGGAAAGTCTCACCTGCAGCCGTTTGACAATTTCTTTAATGTCTTCACTGCTAATAAAGCTCTCCACCGAAACACACTCTCCCCGCTCATAGAAGATTTTGAGGCTGGTGTCACTAGACGTCCACCCTATCACATCTCTGCAGGAACAGTTGAAAGCCACACTCTTGGTTTCCTGCTCGATGAGGACAATGAACTCATTGGAGATTCCAAGGAGGCAGTCGAATTCCATGGCCTTGTTGTAGTCTTTGGCCCGGACTGCCCACACAATGGCCCCCATGCTACTGAGCTCAGCTCCTGGATAAGGCTTCGACTTTTCCTTCTTCTTGGAGGCCAGAGATATGAATGGAAACTTGCCAGAAGGATCAATAGGTGTGTTGGTGACATTCTTTTCTGCCAAATCTTTCAGGTATTCCTGGCGGGTTCTTGTTGCCATGGCCCGGAACTTTTCTGACTTATGAGCAGCATTTTCTGCATTAATCACTTTGGCCAAAAGGAAGTCCCTGAACACATTTGACTTGGGGAAAGTGACCCCTTTAGGGATGGGAGGTCCAAAAGAAGGCACATCTCTGGACCTGGTGACGGCCACACTGACAAAGCAGAGAACAAAGGATGAGATGTGAGTCTGTCTGTCTTCTAGTACGTGGGGATAAAACGTGCTGTGAGGGGTGGGATGTGCAGCTCAGTGGTCAAGTACCAGTCTAGCATGTATGTGCAAAGCTTGGGCCATCACAGCCAGTACTAAGGAAAGGGGGAAAGCATATGCTAAAGGCAAAACAGTTGTTCCTTTTGTGCAAGAATGAACACAAATTTCTGCTTACAAGTGAACCTTTTCATTTAGGCTTTAGAGAATGCAAGTTTTTTTTTCCAGGCAGACCCTTTCTATCTAAAAGCTTAGAAGTTAACACTTCATTTCTTTAGCAGATAGGAGACTAACCACACATCTTGGGGGGGGGGGGTGACTTACTGTAATGTTCCAAATAAGAGGATTAAAGCTATTTTAAATACCTATAGACTATTTCTAATGAAATTTGTGATAATCTTATAACCTTTCAGAAAAAAATTCTGTCTTCCACTTGAGACAGGATGCCTGCAGGCAAGACACAGTTCATCAGGAAATGTCAGAAGATACATGGCCCGAGAAATCAGTGATTTCTCATAATTAAAGCAAATAGTATCTGTTGGCATGTATAAGGCATCATGAGACCAGATCATAAACCTAACTTTAAAATCAAACCATCCACAGTAATGATTCTTAGAAAATTGACATAGTACTTGAAAATCATGTTTTCCGATTGAGCTATTCTTTGACCCAAATGTTCTGCTTTTCGGCCTGTGATTCTTTAAAAGCACATTTTCCTTTCTCCATTACTCTAAGTCACATTGACCTTAGAAAGCTTGTTCCCATCACTCCCTTTGTATATACAAAGCTAAAAATTAGGCTCAAGAAAAATGGCCACAAACATCTGTGCTGATCTACTAATTTTAATCTCAAAAAGAAAAATACTACAATTTTCCTAAAACAACACAAGTTGAGTAGACATAGAGGCTATGTGTTTTATGTCAGTTTTCAGCATCACATACGATATCCCTAGCCAATGAGGCTAAAAATAATGATACCACTTTTCCATATGCCTTAAAACTGAGTCAGCCGTGAAACTGGGCACTGACATTTTATGAGAATTCTCAAGAGAAAGGACCACACCGAGAGTGTGCTTTCAAAGCAGGCCGGAAGGAGGCTCCCTCACGTTTTCTTTCAAATCTTGTCAGATTCACACCTATAACCCCAGCGCTGCAGAGCTGAGGCAAGAGAGGGGATTACTCCGAGTTTGAGGCTATCCTGGGACACAGAGTGAGTTTTTTAACAGCCCACAGAATGAGACATGGTCTTACCCTCCCCCAAGTGAAGTCTCACTTTCAGAAATTCAACTACTTTTAGAAATTTTTCTTTATCTTATAGAAATGGAATAGATAGATCTACAAGTGAAGATTTTATACTTAGAAGTTATGCTTTGGTGAAATGGAAAAGCTACACTGTCGGAGACACCTTGGACAGGATCTATGCTTCTCATAAGTTTATCTTTAAAAAACAGACTACCAGGTAGTCTCATTTCATGACAAAGAGAGGTGTCAGCCAATACCAGTGTTCTAACTGCAGAAGTAGGCCTCAGACTCCCCTGGGCATGTGCTGGGGCCTAATTACACACCATTACAAAGGCAATTTTTCTTGTCAGTGAGAACTGTCTGACTTGAATGCTGACAGCTATGTAATTTTAATTTGATCGTGTAAGCCCCCCCCTTTTCCAAAGCTGAGCAGAAAATGCTGAAATCCAGATTTCTTAAATTTTCTACAAGGAATCCTGTGACGATCCAGAAATGTTTAATATCTTTCATCTTAAAACTGGCATTTTCTGTTCTTGCTAATCTCATTCGGAGCATTCTTCTTCCTCAGGACACAGCTGCACTTTTATTCTAACTAAGCAGAGGCGCACAGCAGGGGTGTGACTGTGAGTGCGCCTGCCTGCCCCTGAGCCTACAAGAGCATATAGATCTATTTATTAAGCAACGAAACTTTAGACAAACATACACTGGCAACTTACCAATAATTAGAAGCTTCTAGAATGAACTGTGTGAGAGAAGAGTGAGTCTTTACCATGTAATTATCTGTGATTCACCACAGATGGAAGTAAGTGATATAGACAGTAATCAGGTCTGCAATATTAGAAACAGAATCCTTGGGAAGGTGGCGACAAAGACGGTGGCCTAGAAGGTGCCTTTCAAAGTTTTGTCTGAGAGACACTAACTTTCACAGTCCTACAAGGGTAAGAGGCTCACTGACGCAGATGGCACCACTATAAGGCCTCGTTTAAGCTACTTAAAATACTTTACTTCAATTCATAAAGAGAACTTCTAAATATAGGTACCTAAGATTAACCATAAATGGTTCTTGATTTCTAAAGGTGGACTCCATAGGGTCTCTTGTCAGTCACACTTACCTTGCAGCGCTATACACTGGCACTGATCCACCCTTCTTTAGATGGCTCATCTGGCAGCAGGGAGAAACGGGCCCAGCTGCCCATGTGGGAAAGGGGACAAGCTGAGCACAGAGACTAAAACAGTCAGGGAAAGTCAGCTCTGCAGGGAACTGTACAAATGTCACTGGCTCTCAGACTTCCATAAAATCATGAGATTCACCTCAAATTTGACTTCAATTTCTACCAAGGAAAAATGTGTGTTCATTTTAATCTACAGATATGTCTCCACAGTCCTTGAGAAGAACAGGGAGGCCCAGAACAGGCCCAGTGTTTATCTCCAGGTACAGTGGGTACAAATCTTTCACTTTGCAGAGAACCACAATGATCTACACTGTTGGTGGGGAATGCCAAGGCTGAAGGCAAGCTCTGAGCACCAACAGAGCCTCTGCCCACTCCACCCTCAACTCCAAGAATGGACTCCAAGCTTACACTTCTCTCCCTTTGGTATCTGCTAATGGGATCACCTACAGAAATCTCCTGGCCTATGAGACTTCCACAGACCGTATCTGCACCGTGTAATATTCACTAGCACTGAAGACCTCGAATGAAGTAATACATCCTGATACAGGACAGCAGTTCGGTAAACAGCTGAAAAGAGGTCTAAAGCTGCCAGAGCGGAGGAAGACAGCAACACTTCAGAACCAGGGACGGCGGTATGTGCCTGAATCCCAGCACTTGGGGAGACAGGAGGACCAGGAGTTTAAGGTCACCTTTGGCTATGTAGGAAGGAGTTCAAGGTTACAAGAGCTACATGACTCTACCCTAAAGGGGTGGGGCAGAGGAGTGAGATGGCATCTAACACCAAGCTGGATTCTCTGAGTCTGAGTCACAGGACCCACACTGGGGAAGAGGAACCTAGGCCTGGAAATTGTCTTCTGACTTTGGCACAGTTGCACTGGCACATGCTCCCCCGCTACCAGCAAACACATAAATAGATGTTAAAAACAAAGCACAACAAAAGGCCAGGTGACTAAAAAAAGAAAAGCACAAAGAGATTCATCATTGGGAGCATAATGCAAACAGCAACAAACAACTGATTTCAACCTTAAACTGGAAAGAAAAACTAAGCCGTGTCTGCTGATGTGGTATAAGCCTGGCTACTCAGGAAACTGAGGCAGGAGGATTCCAAGTTCAAGGTCTGCCTGGACTACAGAGCAAGTTCGCAACCAGCTTGTACAACTTAGTGGAATTGTATCTCAAATGAAAAGAGGAGCTTTGGAGCCTTGGGTTACTGCTCAGCCATTGGCCAAGTCCAAGAACGGTATCACACACAATGCCCAAAACAGCACAGAGATGGATGGCACCAAGATAAAAATAGACTCTTAAGGGGGTTCACCTCAAGTTCCTGAGAACATGTCTTTGCCCAGAAGCACAAGAAAGGCTCGACGTAGATGCAGGCAAACAATGCTAAGGCCACGAGTGCCCTGCAGAAGTCTTCAAGGCCCTTGTGAAGCCCAAAGTGAGGTCAAGGTACCAAAGAAGCCGGGTTTTTTGTCATGGCTTACCCCAAGCCTAGGAAGAGGATGAGAAGCTACATGGACTCTGCCACCAAAGCCCAGGGTTCAAACCAAGGCAGAGGCCTCAGCTCCAGCTCAGGCCCCTGAAGGCCCCATAGAAAAGGTTCCTGATAAGCCAACGAGAAAACAGATAGACTGGTGTGACACATGCAGATAATCAGTACCTATGATGTTTTTACAAATAAACTTGGGTCAAGATCTTTAAAAAAAAAAAAAAAAAAACAATTAACAACAACAACAAAACAACTGAGAAGAGGCCTAGGAGTCTGGTGCAAGGTGGAGTGCTGGCCCCAGGACTGCAGAAAAGAAAGGAAAGAAGACAATGCACAGCACACCCAGAGGTAGAGATAGAAGCAATCCCTTCTCTGAGCTAGAGTCAGGAAGAGCAATGCTGGAAGAACTTTGCAGGATCAGGGCTGGGCCCGGACAGAGCACACTGACAGTGCAGCTCATGTGTCCAGGAGCCATGGGATTCCAACAGTGCTCATTTCCCAGGCAGCACTCACAAAGCTCCACATGAGGCTTGCTCTCCTTTCGCTCTCTCTCTGTCTGTGTGTATGTGTGCACACGCGCGCTCCCACTCAAACGTGTGGAATATGCTCTAAATATGATCCACACACTGCAACTAATTACTTAGGAGGGACAATATTAGAGCTTGGGCCTGAGGTCTTATGCACGATATCCTAAAATTAATTAACCTTTACTAATATTCATCCTCCAGAGTCTAGTTTCATCGTGTCTACTTCTATACTTTTCTTTCTGGCAATGCATCTTCTGAAGAACCTGGGCTGTTGGTCACTCAGGGAGCGACTTATATTGAATATAAACCTTCTCCTTGGTCACCTACATTTTTTTAAAGGGCCTTAACTAGAAGGCTTGACCAAATTTAATCTGGGAAATCAAATTTAGTCTGGGAAAAAGACACGGGTGAGGTGGTACTCTGCCATTATGAGGTATAATTTGTCTCCCCTTTATGGTGTTTGTGGCCTTTGGTGGTCAATGCTAGATCCACTGACTCACTGCTGGAAATGGCAAAGCCCCATGGGTGCCCTCAAATCACATGACCCCAGGCTGCTATGCTTATTGAAACAGCACCTTTGATATGAAGGCTTTTCTATACCTCCTCTAACAATTTTCA
The DNA here is from genome assembly GCA_004025045.1 of Sigmodon hispidus. Classification (NCBI taxonomy): domain Eukaryota; kingdom Metazoa; phylum Chordata; class Mammalia; order Rodentia; family Cricetidae; genus Sigmodon; species Sigmodon hispidus. The sequence continues at coordinate 82,211 of PVIH01007330.1, forward strand.
GTGAATTTTTACTTCTAATCTGATCTATCAGCTGAAGCAGGCAATTAAGCTCCCTGTAATACACAGCTAACATCAGAGGCTGGAAGGCACTCTTAGCAACCCCAGGGTAAACTTCATCCTCTGCATCCACAGTAAGACATTTCCTTTGTTCTCTCGTGGTACAGACTTGGCAGGTTCAGGACTAAAGGAACAGATACAAACAGACTTCAGCCTTTAAACTTCTTTGTATAAACTGCCTTGGGCTGGGGGGTTAGGGGTAGGGAGTAACCTGGGAAGTAGTTAACTCAGTGACCCCATGGAAGGTAAACAAAACCAAGCAAAAACTGAAAACTGCTACTCAAGTCAGACAAAAGCTCTTACAAAATGTTCTGGAGCAATCTGGGTATGTAACTATATTTTTCAGTTGTAAGTGTTATAAATTCCTAAAGAAGAGCAAGTCCTTCAATGAAAAATTAGTATCCTACCCAAGGTATGCTCTAGATAAAGGCACCAATTTATTCCACAGAAAAGTCTCAATCGCCTGGGCACAGAGGTACACACCTTTATTCCCACTAATTCCAGCATGTGGGAAGTGGAAGCAGATGGATCTCTGTGAGTTCAAGGCTAGCCTGATCTATGTATTGAATTCCAGAGTTACACAGTGGCTGGCTGAGGTAGGATTTGCTGAAGGAGGCAGACGCAGGAGGATCAGAGTTACACAGTGAGACTTTGTCCAGAAAGAACAACAGAAGGGTAGGGTCACAATCAATAGCACTATTTTAAATTATAGCCTATTATGTAGAAATAATAATAGCTATATTTAGTAAATAAAACAATGAGTCAAATAGTGTCAATTATTCTCACTTATGATTTGTTTAGGAAAAAATGTGGCTGTTTAGTGAAAAAGAAGAGTCCATGAATTTGAGAGAGAGGGATTGGTATGCAAGAGGGTTTGTAGAAAGGAAAGGTGAGAAATATAATTAAATTATAATCTCAAAATTTAAAAATCGTGCTACTAAGAACCATAAAATTAGTATCTGGCTTTCAGTGTTTCCATTGAACAGTGTTGATTTAGACAAAGGCTTAAAAGTTTCCTTTAAAATATACTGCATGGCAGTTCACTGGCCAGTTTCCAGTACTGTTTAGTGTGAAATCCTTCATACACATCCAGTAGAGAGCACGTGGGAAATGCTCCGATTATTTAAAACAACTACAACAAATGTCTGATAAAACACAGAAAAGCCTTTAAGAGCATGCTTAGAAATGTTAGAGTAGAGGGCTTTTTAAATAACAATTTTTTAAAAACAAACTTCTATTTATTATGAACACTCTGCTCTTGCCATGCCAAAAGAAATGTATAATTAGCAGTCTGAGTAATTAGCTAGTTGGTGACCAGATGGGATGGTCGAAGGACAGCACCAGAGGAGGAGGTGCAAATGGCAACAGCAGGTGTCTAACCAACAAGCCTGGGAATGCCAGCGCCACCAGTTACATCATCATGTGAATTCAGCCAAGGGCACACGCAGTGTAGAGAGAAAAGACGAAAGTAACAGACTGCCCACTGTACTCCAAAAGCAGAGCTGGGGGAAGAGGGAGACCATGTGCACAGCCATCACCCGCCTGCCACCCACTCAGTCTCTGCAGCTCAATGCCTACCTGTAACAAACACTCTCGGTGCAGGGCTTGTGAGCCCGGACAATGACAAAAACATGCTGGAAGTGAGAGCGGATATTTTTTGGGCTAAACGGTTGTGCTCCAGGTTCCTGGAAAACTATTGTCACTATGTCATTTCCAATGTGCCGCTTCCTCAGGAGCTACAAGAAAACAAGAAAGCACCAACGTAAGTGCCCACACTCGGAGACACCCTCCACTATTCCCTACACTGAAGACATCTATTCCACATCAGCATGTACAGCATGTACATAGCACAGGCCTTTTTTTAGCCTGTATTAGCATCCTCTCCAAGGAGGAACATGGAAATTTTTATAAAGGATACAGCCACTCAAACAGAACTAACTAATATCTGGCATGTCCAAATCCTCAGTTTCTATAGCAACAGCTGTGTTCCATTTTCAGATAAGAAACTTGCCGTTGGGGAAGATTTTTAGAGGTGAGGAATGGCTGAAGTAATTACAACACAATCATGTCATGGTTTCCTTTACAGAAAACATGGCAAAGGGGTTTCCTTGGTAGACAGCTTGTATCTCAAGTTGGGAACAGAGAAATCAGTACTACTCCCCAAGTAGTAACATTTTAAAGGCAGGTTAGGTCTTAGGTTTGAACAGCTTCCTTAATTACAGAGAGCTCCTTTAGACCACCTTCTGATTCATGCTATGCACACTCAGTCATGGTTCTCAAATCAGGACCCTCAAGCCAGTCCAGTGCCTTCTAAGGGGCTTCTAAGAGAGTGTGGTTATCGTATGTGAGGTTTGTGCTTCTCATCCTTACTTTATGGAAGTTCTTGAAAGAGCAAAACAAACACAGCATCAACTAACTGCTACACACAAACCTGAGCTCACACAACTTAGTTTCTTATTTAAAATCTCCAGGAACATTTAAGTATGTAAATTACAGAAAGCAATAACCTAGCACTGGGAGCCAGGATATCTCAAACTTTAGAGTCAAGTTAGGAATTTGGAGAAAAATGTACTTTTTTAAAAAAAGTGTGTTATTTTATGGTATGAATGCTTGGCTTGCATGTTTATCTGTGCACTACATTCATGCTTGGTGCCTGTACAGGCCAGCAGAGGGTGTTGGATACCCTGGAACTGAAGTTACAGATCACTGTAAGCCACTAAGTGGGTGTTTGGAACTGAACCCCGATCTTCTGGCAGGGCAACAAGCTACCAAGACAATTTTCAAGCCCTGGGAAGCACACTTTGAACCTAAGGAATTTGAAAGCATTCCAAATTATCTTCCAGTGAGGCAGTTGACTTCACATCAGATACTATAAAAATAAAGCCTGATTTAAACTGATTGCTATACAGGATACAGCAACAAAGTTAATTAATACAGAGATAGATCATGGATAAGAACAAACATCACCTCTCTATTGCCACAAAGATGTCATTACATTTTCTTTCTTTTTTTAAAAAAAGATTTATTCATTATGTGTACACTATACAGAAGAAGGTACCAGATGTCCTCATAGATGGTTGTGAGCCACCATGTGGTTGCTGGGAACTGAACTCAGGACCTCTGGAAGAGCAGTGAGTGCTCTTAATCTCTGAGCCATCTCTCTAGCCCTCATTACATTGTCTACAAAAATCATTCTTCAATATGTCTTGATATGCAGAATCTATGTTTTAATAAAGGACTCAAATCCACTTGTCTTATGCTAAATGTAAAATAATTATATTTAAATATAAACTATTATTAAAATATGCTAGCTATTTAAAAGATATGCTCCTTAAATATATTTCTAGGTATAAAATTACATAAAAGAAAAATTAATTAGCTAGAGAATGAAAAATTCTTAGTACACAGCAGTACAGATTACTTTCCCATTTTATTTTGGAACTATAATATTTTTGCTTTTGATTCCCCAATGAAACTGTTTACAGTTGCCCACTGAAACGTTAATTTACAACTTATTCAGCACCTCAACAACTAAATCCTGGTCCTGAACATCGTGTCCTGACAAATCTTATCTTTTTCTTCAAAGTGACAAGGTTTAGAAACAGGTCTTCATCTCCTCAAAAATTACTCATTAATGTTCTGTTGATTGGTCAGAATAAGTTTACTTTCTCTCTTACAGTGGCGAATTTACCTAGAGGTCTACACACTGTCCACAGACTGGATCAGAGCCCAATACAGATGCACAGCTAAGTCACCATTTTGTTTTCTATTTTTGATTACTTTGGTATTCAGGACAGGGAAAGTTCTGTTACTAAGGCTTTTTTGAAGCCCAAGTGGTGGGGTGTGAGGTTAGCTGAGTGATGGGCTACTACCTGTGAAGGAGCACTGATTTATTCCACAGCTGGCCCTGTACTCAGCACACTGAAGAAAAATGAAAATATCCATACCACTGCAAAGTCTGAAGTGAAACTGGACCCGTTTAATAGGTATGGAAGAAGAAAACTGCCCATTCTTGGCTTCTTCTCAGTTTTGGTCTGGCATCATTTATTTTGAAATACTTTCCCAAATTGTAACTGCCAATATTGTCCAAAAAGTACTGTTAGTTCCCATTTTCCTCTGTGGAGTCGGTCACATGCTTGCTTCTCACAGTCTGGTGGCTAGGTGCTGTGCCTCTGATCTCTGCAGGACTTGATGTGTTTGCATTGGAATTACTGATTCTATCCCTTGCCATTTCCTGATGAAGAGGAAATGAGTGTGGTTCTGGACCCCACTGACACTTTCTCTGCCATTTCTCCCTGTTGTGTTCAATTCCCCTTGGTCTCTAGATGAAGCATTAGTACTTTCCTGTTTGAAGCACTGGCCTCTGGGGAAGAGTCTTTACTCACTTGTGTAGATCCTTTGCAACCCTGCAGAGTCAGCCAATCACTGTGATTTTGATTTCTCTTCAGACTGCAGGAAAACCTCAATCCCAGAGTGAAAAGCAAATGATTATTACACAAAGCTATCCAGTTGGCTGTTAACCCAGAATTCAGGTCTCCTCATCTGTTTCCGGCTCACTTGCTAGCATTGCTTTCAAAAAGCACAAAGCTTCTTACTGCTGAGAAAGTGTAACACTAAATTCCAGTGGTAGATTTTATAAACGTGCCACTTTAGGCTTCTGGGGGAAATGCAGTGAGTGGGAGATGACAGACGACAGAGCATCTCTTACCTGTTGCTTGTTGTTAGGTGTGTACGGCAGCATGGTAGAGACGTGGAACATAATTTCATAGTCTTTGTAGGTTGTATATAGAGAGTGAGTTCCAGTGGAGTCAGCTACAGTTGAAGAAAAATACCACACAAGTGATAAGATAATTATAAGAGCAGGAAGAAAAATTACTTAAGAGGACAAACTTGAAAAATGATAGAGAAAGTAAGGAGCCTAGGTAAGGCCTGTGACGGATGCTTTTATTCATTTTAATACCCAAGTCTCTCCTGTGACATCTATAGACTGGATATTTTCTCAGGATAGATGTTGTCTTAGACTACTGTGAATCCATAAACTAAACTATTCTCAAAATCAATCAATCAAACATAGCTAGCAACACTGCTCAGTGGATAGAGCACTGGGCCACTCGTGAGAGATCTCCAGTGATGGCCTGCTGTAATCCTAGCAGGCAGAACAAGGAGGCGGGAATCATCAGAGCAGGTAGAGTAGCAAGCTCTGGGCTCCATGAAAGAGAATGAGCAAGGAAGACACCTAATGTCAACCTCTGGCCTCCACACTCACACACATTCATGTTCACACATGTGCAAATTCACATGTATACATTATAGAAAAACGTGTATGTATACATGTAAATGCAAAAAAAGAAAAGCATCAAATAATTTAAAATATGCTATTGCTAGGACTGGTGGAATACAATTCTTGTACTGAGACAGGAGCATCACAAGTTCATGGCCACCCTGGAAGAAATATTATTGTCAACAGATATAATATCAAATGTCTGTTTTCTGTTGGCAATAAAACCAGGTGACTGGTTGTTTCTGTTTAAAACTGAGGAAAATGCTAAGTTCAATCTAGGGCCCAGAAAAACAAACAGAAAGTTTTCATTTACCTTCATAGATATTGAAAACCAATTTCTTAATATTTCCAACTCAATCAAGAGTAGTGAGGCACTAACACTGGAAAGCAAGGTTGTAGGAGTGCCCTCAAAGTTTAAAGGTAGGAGAACAGGCTGTACTCTCCCTTCCCCTCAGGAAAGGCCACCTCTGATGCCTAAATACACATGATTTCCCAATCAATGTGCCCACAAACACCTATAATCAGAGAAAACACAGCCAGGTGCAAGGGACTGTTGAGACTCAGAGGCCCTGGATTTCTGGCTTGCCCAGGGAACCTAAGAGATTCACCTGGTACACTGAAGCCACCAGCCATAGGCTAGAGGGCTAAGATTTGACTGCACTGTAGTGAATGTGCCTATTGTGTGTTAGCAATGGCATAGCAAGACAAGGTCACTGGCATGCCTAAGAGGCAGCAGCTCAACATCAGCAGGCAAGCATCAGAGGGGGAGCCACTTTAAAAGCAAACTCCCAGGCCACACCCAGTGATGCTACACTGTGGAGTCCAGGTGATTTTGATTCATGAGTTCCCAGTGCTAGAGGTACTGCTCCAAGAAGTCTATAATGAGACTTGTGGACAGATTTAGAAACATGATCTAGAGCCCGGAGCTCTGGGCTGGAGCTTACTAGAGGATCTTCATTTTGAAACTCATGAAAAATGCAAAGAAATAAGCTAAATTTAGAACAAAGCAAAGATGACTTTTCCAAAATTGCAAAATACATAACATGTAAGTACTCAAGAAAACAAAACCTCATAAATGTTAATGACCACTACCACAAAAGACCATTACTACAATGAAGTGTCCTTGTCAACTGTTCAAGGCTGGTCTTAAGAACTTATCTCGAGTTAGGAACCTATTATAAATATCTGCAGATCAACCTACTATAAATACCTTACAAGACTCTGAGGTGAATATGGTAGCTCTGATTTGCTCCAACCTGACTTTAAACAAAATCAATGAATAAATACTGCCACTGACATTTACTAACTGCATTTGCCTCATAGGCCTGACTACAGAAAGGAAAAGTTCTATGGATAACCATTTGCTTTTCTACTTTTAGCTCTTTCTTTCTCTCTGAACATCTCATTTTCTGTGATGGATGTTGCCTGGCCAGCCTTTTTATGGGCATCTTTAGAAATCCCACAGTTTTGCTGATACTTTGAACAATTTGGAAATGGTTTCATAAGGTTAGAGATGAGACTAAGGTCAAAACAATGAGAATTTCCTTTTCAATAAGAAAGGGACTCCCCAGTTGTGAGATTACTATGAGCACAGTATGTGTAAATGCTGACAGAGAGAATAGACCTTCTCTATTCTATGAAAAGAATGTTCAAAGACCTTCTAAGACTACAATACTCAGTGTTCTTGTTATTCCAAGTTATAAGAGAATGGCAGTTTGGGAAATGGAAACAGAGTTTTTTGTTTTGTTTTAAATCAGGTTGCTGACAATACACAGTGAGCAAGTGCTAAGTGAAAATGTGATTGTAGAGGAGGGTGTGAGATCAATACTACTCTACAGTACAGCTGGAGAGGCTCAATTCCTCAGTATTAAACCCACCCAGATGTTCCTCAGGTTATCAGACAGTCAAATGACCCACCTCCAACTCACACCATCTGTGAGCTAGCTGCACACGATCATGGACACTGACATACTCAACAATTATGCCACAAAGAGTAAAGTCCTTTAGCAGGTATATAGTTGGGGGCATCTGTAATGCTAGAACTCAGCCGACTGAGAAAGGAGGATTTCACCTTAGAGAACAGTTTGGGTTACATGGAGAGATCTTGCCTCAAAGTCGCAAATAACACTTTTATTATTCAAAGTGAATGATACTCTGATAGGGAACACCCTGGGAACTGAACCTAGATCTTAGGGAAGAACAACATGTCCTCTTAAACACTGGTCATCTATCTCTCCAGCCCCAAGGTTCTATTTTCTGTGTAAAGCCTGAGTCAGCCTAGTCTAAAACCATCTCAGCTGCCCATTAGACACAACTGAAATGATGAGGGTGGCACAGGATACTTCAGAGAATTAGTGTGGGCATGGCTCTAAGGAATGCTTCACAAGGGTTTCAAGGTCCCCTGTGTGCTGACTTGAAATAACTTCACAAATAACCATCCACAAGTACAGCTTAAAAATGAGGATGGAATCCATGGTCTCCAGCTCTCAAATAAGCAGCACGGTGGGAAGCTTTTCTCTTTGGTGTGTGTGAAATTATCCTGAGGCTTTGTAAACAGAAGGCCAAAAGACTCACTGCTATAAACTTCTCCAAAGAGCTGTTCCCATCAACAGCATATTCATCTGAAGCCTATGTGCTTCCTAAGTCTTTATAATTCTGAAATGAGAAAATGGACTCTGAACAGATGAGTATGAGAGAAAAAAATGGATCAACTGTTTTCTCAGGCTTTCCTTTCCTGACTCTTTTGGTTCACAGCAAAATTAAATCTCAAACCACTTAAAACACGAGGAGCAGAACTGTCTCACCAGACAATGTGCAGAGCTCAAGGGCACCAGAGTGGGAAAAACAGAGACTGAAGGCCAAGGCCTGGGTTCATGGTCATGTGTTCTCTGAATACTGTATTAACCAAGCATACCACCTGATCTGCCGTATTTCCCTCTTATTAGCTATCTACCCATGGCATGTGAATGTATCCAAAACAAATTTAGCTAGCAGTTTGTGGGTCTTAACTAAGAGGGCATGCATTCACAGACAGACAGACAGACAGAATGAATGAGTATGAAAACGAATCTGGAACTTCTATCTCAGTCATAATTCTCACTATAAATTAGAAAATTGATAAAAACATTTGAACCAACTGGTTTCAAACATTCAACAAAAGACAGCATTAGAAGGTCAGTGGTCCCTGGGGGAAGGAGGTGGCAACAAGGAAGTAAGGTGCACTCTCTAAGGTCCCCAGTTCGATACTCACAACTGCGGCACAAGAGAGTCTCTGAAGGGGAAGCTGCTCTAGAGGCGAGTTCAGGAAGTCTGAGGGGATTGATACTTGCAGACTACCAAGTGGAGGAAACCCCAGAGCCAGCTTGGCTGGGCATACAGCTGCCCTTAAGTACTGGACTGGAAAACACATTGCATGTGCCCAGGGCTACTTCCCAAGGAAACCAGTTAGGGCAAGAGCTGTCAGCCAATTACAGACCAAACAGTGTTCACAGCTCAGAGTCAGAAACAGGCACACTGGAGACACCCTGTTCAACAAGATGGTAGACAGGTCATGGCACACCACACCTCAGGAATACCACAGGCTACTGTTAGTGGCAGTAGCCAAGCTCCCCCAAGACTAAGAAAACCAAGTGGCTCTCCAACACTCCACAAACAACAAAATCTAGCCATTCAGTGAGGACAGTCACAAAATGAAGCAGCTCCTATATAATCAGGTGAAGTAGTAAGACATACCGCAAATCAGGAAAAATCTAGCAAGAGGAGGAAACCCAGTAAGACAGAAACAGAAGACTTTAACTGTCATAAAAACATTCAAAGATGTAAAGGACAAGAAGAACACAATGAGGTACAGAGACTGGACGATCTGAAAAATGACCAAACTCAACTTCTGGTCCTGGTAATTATCATATTTTATCAGAAATGTTACTGGAGCAAATTAATGTCAACCAAGACACTATGGAGAAAGGGAGAAAATGAAAAAGGAGTTTGAAGATGTGCTAATAAGAATTACCAAAACTAAAGCACAACGGGGTGGAAAAAAAATAAACAACCCCCACCCCCCACCCCCCTCACCCCCTCACCCCCCACCCCATAAGCTTTTGCTACAGTATTGGCACATACTACACTGTGTGACTGGAAACCTGGGAGGCTAAACACATGAAATAACACGGAATATTTTAACTTGGTAAAGGCTACAGGTCCATCGATTTGATTGCCTGCACTCTACTGCAGGAAAGAATCTTCATGTACTTTGGGGACAGGATCTTTCACTATGAGGCTAGTCTCCAACTCCCTATGTAGCCAAGTCAACACTAAAATTCAGATCTTCCTGACTACCTCCTGAGCTCCAGGATTACAGACACGTGCTACCATGGCATTTCTGTCCTTCTAAGAATTACATTTAAAGAATTTCTTGACATAATAGAAAAGGATGGCTGAGAGTATGAATGTGCACAGAGTTACATCCTGTCCCCAGGAGTATCACAACTGGCAAGGGGTTGCTCAAGTGTCCTACTGTCTATCTGAGGCTTGTTACTATTTAATATAGGCCTATACTATTAAATACAAGGCCTATGAACTCTAGTTTTTGCCCTACTGACCTGTGATACAAGAGCTAATTCTGCACAGTGTCTTCTTGGGGGTTTCTGAATGAAACACTTTGGATCTTTATTCACTTTAGGAAGCATGGTGCTTTGCTATGGTCTGGATATGGTTGGATGTGGCCACTCCCCAATATAGTAGTAGTAAGAGGTTGTAGAGCCTTTTAAAGGTGGACCCAGAAGGCTGTTAGGTCATTGTGAGCCAGGACTCAGGAGTGGGCTGCTATAATGGGATGGAGGTCAACCCCTCCCATCTGCCTGGTTTCCTGCCTTAGGTGTGAGCTCCCCCACCTGGGCCCTTGGCACTGTGAGGCTTTCCCAGGAGCACAACAAATGCCAGCACCATGGTCTCAGACCTTCTCAGACCTCCATGGCTAAGCCAACCCATTTTCTTTACAAATTACCTAGCCTTGGGTATTTTGACACAGCAAAGAGAGTGGCATACTCTAAAAAAACAGAAAAGTAAACCCTTTCTGGACCTGGCCCCCTCCTAGTAGGAAGCAACACTTTTATGGAATGTATTACATTAACTGTACAGTCAGAGGCAATTTGCCAATCCAAGACCACCTTCCTCCAGTTAGAGTTTTAGGATTTATCTTTATCAGGCACCACAGTGCATTCCTGTCACATCAGGGGCGTCTTTGTTACATCATGCAGTGGCAGTTTGAAAGAGTAAGAGGTAGATCAATACACACACACACAATGCTATGGGCTCTGGTCTGACCAATCATGTACAGAAGCAGAGCCCTTATTTCAAGAGTTCTTTGTGGCGATGAACTGTAGAGCTGAACACATTTTGACATGCCTGAACCCTGTGAGGGGCATACCAGAATATGTGGACAAAAGTGTGGCAAGGTAGCTAAAAATTGAAGGCCTTGTGCAGCTGTAAGCAGGACTGAGCATTAACATAGTATTTAAGAGGCAAAGCTATTTATGGCTTTTCATATTCTCTTGCACATCGTTTCCAAGCTGGCAACAGTAAAACTATGGCAACAGGAAATCCTCCCTGCAGTGGAGTTTATGAATGCTTTTCTGTTTTCATGAGTCAATGCCTTATTTAATTTCCTGTACAGAAAACCGGTGAGATTTCGATAGACTGCAAAACACACATACTAATCCAAGACCATCTCAAAGAAAAACAGGCCGCAGGTGTCTAAAAATAGTTCTGAGATAAAACTTCAACCTGTCCCCACATAGAGGTGCAGCAGAAGTCAACACATTGCCATCCAAGCCAACACCTGAGAACTTTGCTATCTTCCTGTGGACTTTGGGGGAATGAACAACATACTATATGAATAGACAACCCTGCAGGTTTCTGCCCTGTAGTTAAACAGAGCTCTTCATCACTGGGCCAAACTAACAAGCCTATTTTGGTAGGGATTCCCGTAACAAATGAGCAGAAGGGATACTATCTGGGGAAAAAGAGGACCAGGAGGCACGGAAGAAGAGAAAGGAAGTGGAGAGAAATACAAGCAAAATACAAGAAAATGGCATAAAAACATCTAAAGAGTTTTAGGATAAACTGAGGCTGGAGAGATGGCTCACTGGTAAAGTTCTCACCACACAAGCATGAGGCCCTGAGTTTGAATCCTTATAACCCATATTAGTAAGGCAGAATGTGGTGGCACAAGCTTGTGATCCCGCACTGAGGTGGTAGAAACAGGCCAATCCCGGGGGCTCGCCGCCTAGCCAGTCTGATTTATAGGGTGAACTTCAGGTCAATGAGAGACCCTGTCTCACACACAGGTTGGATGTGTCCTGAGAAAAAACATCCAAGGTTGACCAATTGCATTTACATGCTCGTATGCACACACACGAATACACACAAGCATACACATGCATCACTCCATTAAAATAACTGTAGGCAACAGAAACAAAGAACCCCCTAGACTTTAAAATAATACATATGGGGCAGCAGGACGGCCCAGAGGGTAGAGATGCTTGCCATACAAGCCTGGTGACCCGAGTTTGAACCTACATAAAAGCAGAAGGAAGCTGGGTGTAGTGATACCAGCATTGAGGGGGCAGAAAGGGCTTCTTGAGTCCAGGTCAGCCTGGTCCACATAGTGAATTCCAGGTCAGCCAAAAATACCTGAGACTCTGACTAAAAAAGAAAGAGAGAGAGAATAGACTCCACAAAGTTTGTCCTCTGACTTCCACGATAATTGTGGCACGGGTGGTACACGCACATACATACATACATACACATACAAACGTGTGTACAAACACATGTACACACAATAATATTTAAAAAGAACAGAAAAGTAAACAAGGAAGCTATGTAAAGGTTGGCTATGCAGAAGAATACAGGATTATATAACAGACCAATAAAATTAAAGCTGTCTAAGTCTTATAATCAGATTGCTTTTCTGGACCTTCAAATCCCCTCACGTTCAGCTATGTGTGGGCAATCTCTGCCATCCTACTCTGGTGCAATTGTGCACCATCTGTGTCCATGCCCTGACCCATCCACAGCTCTGACGACAGCAGTGCATTACAGTCCCAGCCCAGACATTAGGATTATGGTCTCCGACAGGCCTCTGGTGCCCCTCCTTCAGCAGCGGCTTTCTGCCATAAGTGGCGGCTCTGCCGTATGGATGATTTAGCAGATGCACACCAGCACCGCAAGGGAAGTCAAGCGCAGGAGGAAGGGGTAGCTCTTACTTTTGGTGTCAAGCTGTGCACGATATTTCTCAAATCCCTTCAGCCGAACTCGTTCTCCAAGAAGCTGAAGGAATTCCTCAAAGGCTGGACCTGCAGACTCATTGTTGTACATCTCTTCTTCGGTGCTCTGGCCTGCTTTGCAGTACATGATGCCCACTTTCTGCTGATAGTTCAGCTGTGGATTGAGGAGATACAGTAACATAAGGAGCGACCAGTATACTCTGCCCTCCAGTGCTAACAAGCCCTGAAGGGCACATGCCCAGCAAGCAGCTAACACCCCTCTCAGAAAGTCCTTTTAACTCTTCTGTCTCAGATCCAAAAACTACAGTAGAACAAACTTTTAATCCTTCGGAGCTAAAAGAGGACAAAGAGGTGAACTGGAACTGCTGCATGACTATCATACCGCATCAGAGCAAATAGTGGGGTTTCAGGACACTTCTTTTATGACTTACAAACTATGAGAGGTTGATGAACAGCCTGACCCAAACTGCTAATTACAATGTGAGGCCTTTACACATTTAGAAGCAAAGGTCTACGTTTATCAAACGTACTTTAAGTTGTTTTGAACGAAAAGGCCCATTAATAACCTTGGCATTCAAGAATTTGAGCAGACTTGCATCAGCACCATTTAAACAGTGTATTCAACTGTGACCCTAAGTAGAGTGTGAGTAGAGTCCAGTGTCACCAGCACACAGCTAGAGAGGGAGTCTGGAGGGACTTCTCAATGCACATCAGCTGAGGGCAAATACTCCTTCCACAGGGCACTTCTAGTGAAGCAGTCCCTAGATTTAAATATAAAATAACAGTAATCAAGGCTCCTTTTCATCACTGACAAACCTTGCCATCCTACAAACATCTTTCAGAAAGATACTGAATGCTCAATAACAGGCACGTTTGCAACTCTAGTGAAGGCAGGACTGAGCTCTTAACCTTCTTCCGCAGGGGTGCTACAGCTACCTATCTGAGAATTTTATCTAAGAAAAATAACGGGGGCTGAAGCTGTCACTTGGTGCTATGTGTTTGCTTAGTGTTCACTGGATTCCAACCTAGCATGGCATAAAAGCTGGTCCCACATTCCTGAGGTCAAATGGTCTGCCTCCTGAGCAGCTGGGGCTGCAGATGCAACCCCAATGCCTGGAAGGTGAAGAGTTAGTAACCAGCATGAATTCAATACTGGCTATCTGTCAAATACCACATACAATAGTGAGCACAAATGTATCATCTGGTCCCTAAACAGCTCACCAGCTTGATCTTGATTTTACTCATTTGACAGAAAAGAGAATAGAAGGAAAAGAATTTGTGCAGTGGGTAGTCTTGCCCCGCTTTTTGAGACAGGGTTTCTCTGTATAGCCCTGGCTGGCCTGGAACTCCCTATGTAAACCAGGCTGACCAAGAGACCAGCTCCACCTTCCAAGTGCAGGGGTTAAAAGGGGCATACTACTACTGAGGCTGCCTCCCAGCCTGGCTGTGATCTAAATGTCATTCAGCACAGGGATTCAGAGCCATTTATTTGTAACTCTCAAGTTGAAAAATAAATCAATTTAGGCAAACACACTTGGCAGCAAAAACTGATAAAGGATTGACATGCTAACTTTTAATTTATTCTTCTCTGCATGAATATTCATATACCCCCTGCATAAATATTCATGTGTTTGGCTGTGGGGTGCTATCCCATATCAGATTGGGAATATTAGCATGTTGTGCATATATATTATTATCCTTCTACAATTTGAAATTTTCTGAATTCTGAGAACATATCCAGGCCCTGCCATTTGAGGCCATGGGCCTTTATCGACATTTAAAATCACGTGGTTCAGGAAGAAATCCTTTGCTTGCTTTTCCTTTCACCCTGCTTAGGGGGCAAGAGAGCGCAACAGCCCCAGGCACAAGCTCAATTGCACAGGACCCACTTTGCTCACCTGTCCCTACACTTATGGAGACAAAGGAAAGCCTCAGGCATGAGCCTTGCAAGGAGATAAACTAATAGTGGACTGTGGGGAAATAGCATATAAAATGGCAGCACCCTTACTTCACTTTAGTTGGTCACAGGCATACATTTGATTGGTTTCTTTGTTTTGTATATCACACTTAAAAAAAAAAAAAAAAGCAAACAAAATATCGAAGTAAAATCGCTGACATTCCAAACCCTCTCTCAGCTCAGCTGGCTGCTCCAACCGTCAGAATGTGGCTAATGCTAGGAGGAAAACCATCACAACGGGAGACCTCATCCTGGCTCTAGAACTGAGCTGAGTGTCCTATTAGGTCTTTGAGAATAAACAGAGAATGGCTGGCTCTGCCCACTACAAAGGCAGTCCTGGCTTTGAGTGACAGCATTACCTCCCTGCAGGGAGAACCATCAGAGATAGTGATCTGGAGACAGGAGGGAGCTTTGAGTCCCACGGGTCACCGACAAAAGTCACCCTGCTCAGTGGGAAACATTTTATCACTCTGGGTTTGTAGGTGATTTTAAAGAACTTTTTACACGCCTAGGGTTTCTCAGCAAAATTCCACAGGATTCACTTATCATGCTACAGAGTCCACCGCTAGGCAATCTGAAAGCACCAGACAGACAGACTCCAAGCGAAGACACAATGTGCCCTTCTTCTCACTGGCTGGATACTGCGGTGGTCAGCTCCACCCTCAGATGGCCAGCTGGTTTCTGGTTTCAATGGTTAAAAGGAAGAATGCTTTATAAGAGGATTAAGAAATCTGCTAGGTTGTCACATTTTCTTCAGTTTAAAACTGTGCCAGATGCCACCTGTTCTGTTCCCCTAAAATGACAATGACTATAAACTTGATTTCTGCTCCAATTAAATTTAACATAGGTAGCATCCGCTGAACTCAGGACTCCTCAAATTCTTAGCCAGTGAGCACGTTTCCTGCTGGCATTTGTAGCATGTTGCGGGAGTTACTCAAGTGTAACACAAACATGCCCAGGGAAGGGGCAGGTGCCAGGGACACCTGTGACAGTGGCAATGGCTTGAACACCATGGGATTACTAGCAGTATTCAATGAAATGAATCTTTGTCTTCTTTGAAAGGCAAAAATATATCTGTGTGAACTATTAATGGGAATATATAATATTTAAATATAAAATGCAAAACAGGAACAATGGACTGAGCACTACCCTGGAAACACCTCTGGTGCCCTGATCCAAGTGTCTGACCATGCAGCAAATGTCTATTTTTTTTTTCCCTTATTTGTTTGAGACAGGGCTACTATTGAGTGCTATCCTAGAATTCATTCAGTAGACCAGTCTGGCCTCAAACTCACAGAAGTCCACCTGCCTCTGCTTCCTGAGTGCTGTGATTGAAGATGTGAACTACCAGGCCTGCCAATAGGCGTGTATGTCTATAAAAATTGATATTGGTTAGTCCAACAGGACAAAAGCTGAATCTTAGCAAAGTGAAGCCATTTCAACCTGTATTAGAAGTGATGGGTGCACCCACTGGTCAGAGCCAACAGTAGCAGACTGGTTTCTTTCACACAGAACCAAGAAACAAATATGTGAGCATTCTTGACTTTTGATATAGGAATGCTCAATCAGTAGTCTTCTGAAATATTCCCAAATCAAAAAACAAAACAAACAAAAAAACCTCCAAAAAACTAACATACACCTCCACCATACCCTGAAAGGGTTTATTTCCAGCCACCGTGGCAAAGCAAAGTAACTTGACTCACACAGTCCTGCATTCCTGGGAGGAGGGCAGAAGCCACCAGGGTTCAGGGCCAGCTCACTACACTTCAGTAATAAGGCAGGCTCTCAGGCACAGCATATAAAGTCCTGTGTTTTACTCATCTTCCCAGAAAGAGCCACCAGAACACTGGGGTGACAAGTCCTACAAGGACAACCTGTTTTCATAAACCATTAGAATTAAATGTTCAGTCTAGATGTTGATGAAGTGTGAAATATTAAGAGATCTTTCACTGTGTCACAGTTCATAAAGCATGGGACACAGTTCTTCAGGGTCTCTGGACTCTTGTCTTTCTGTCATCTGCCTGAGAGCCAATGCCCACATCCATCAGTGGCCCCAAACCCTACCAGCACTCAGGGTATATATACAGTGAATATTGGGAACATTGCAAGGTGAATCCAGTGCTTTATCCACCCAAGACTGTGGATGACAGACAGGTCTTCTCTCTAAAGAGAAGGATAACCGCTGTTGGACAGGGTAAATCCCAGCAGCGTACTAGACCTCCAAATGATGCTCCTGTGCCTGGGCAGGCAGGACAGCATCATTCCTGTCCTCCATGTAGCTTCAAAGAAATGTAGTTAAGCCTTAAAAAGACTGCCTAAGTACCTAGTGTGTGGTGCCACCCTGTGGGAAACAGGATCACAGAGATGCGAGCCCAACCCTCCACCTGTTCCCTTCAGGAGTGCCCACAGTTGCAGGGAGGCTATTCAAACGTCTGTTGATGGTTTTACTTTTTTAACTTATAAAATCTTCTAAAAGTTTTATCTCTGCTTATCAGGACTCAAAGGTGTTTAGCTTCTTCCCATTCCAATCTAGGAGACGGAAATAAAAGCAGGACCGCCATCACTGTGCCATCCACAGACTCCAAGACCCTCAGCCAGGCCACTGCCTGAGCCCTTGCTGTTTTCAGTATATAGTGGAAGGCATTCTTCCATCTTTTCAGAAGCAAGAACTTGTTTTTAACATGTTCTTCCTTTGAGCTCCCTGGTTAGGGAAGAAGGGTGGTCCCCATAAACATAACTCTCTCAACTTCTTCCTAAAGATGAGTCTCTCTATTGTCTTCGAACAAGAATAGCAGAGACTAGGAAAACATCAGTACTGGAAAAATTTTTTAAATCTTAGCTTAAAATTTTGTCCTCACTGGAAATACAAATAAAAATCCAAAAGGGTGGGGGGGACGGAGGACACGACAACATTGGATATTGAGTAGGGAAGTTTTTTTGGCAGGTATTTTTTTAAGTTGTGTACATTGCACAGATTATGTGCTAATCTATTTTTATCTTCAGTATAATGTAAATAAAATATTCTATACACATAATCTAATCTTATTTTAAGATATATTGTGAAAAAGTTCTCTAAAAATAAAGATTCATCTGATGATATTAAGCTGATAATAAATATATCTAACTTGACATTGAGATGACTTTCAATTATCTAGGAAAAAGCCTTCATTAAAGCATATTCTGTAAAGGACTAAAATCAACCCCATGGATTATCTAAAGAGAAACTGAAATTATTAACTTATCAATGGTAGAGCAACACAATAAATGACTAGACCTTTGCATGCATTAAACATTAAAACATTAAATCAACAGGAAGTGTCCACGGAAACAGGGAAATAAAAGTCCACGTGTAGCCTCTGGCTAAGAAAACACAATAATAATGTGCATCAGGAATCCATGAGCATGCTCCTATTGTGAGTGGAGCAGAGGGCAACAGGAAGTAGAAGAACTGAGAATCTCAGATAAGCGTGGTCACATTACCTAGAATTCTGAGCTGTCTGAAGACACCGTGCCGATTACATGAGAGAAAACACCTAGCTTTCTCACTTTCAAGTTGAATTTCAGAGATAAGTCCTAATTTAAAACCAAGAAGGGTGAGCTGCCTGCCCAATCAACCACCCTTCAGACTGTGAATGATCCCTCTGGCTCTTCCTAGCCTTACTGTTCTCCATCACTACAAGTTCTTGTCTTGCCACAGCATGGGTTACCCAATGCTACTGCCCACAGGGTCCTCCCATCCTGTCTTCTAATCAAACTGCAGTCAGGTAATCATAATGGGCCACACAGAACAAATGGCTGCACTGTCCTCATGACTGGTAAGTGTATTTCCTCCCTGAGAATGCATGCCTAGGTCCAGGAGTCACCTACTACCATATGAACATCAAACCTGCACTGGTACCCTCGTAATCTAAGAGATTTAAATTCTAGGATGTCACTATTCTGCCAAAGCATCATTCACAGAAAATTAGTTTTGGATAGAATGTTTCCTCTATGGGTCACTTTTTTCAAAATAGACTGCCTGAATAAAGAGCCGGTGGCCGGACAAACTCATTCAGCTCACAATGAAATAATGCACAGTGGCAGTGAACAGGGAAGTCAGCACAGTTCCATTCACACCTTATCAAAGGATCAGTGCTATCAATTATGGTAAAAGCCCTGCCCTTTTCCTGACAGCCATTCTTTTTTTTTTTTTTCTTTTTTTTTTTCTTTTTTTTTTCTTTTTTTTTTTTCCTTTATTTTGTATTTATTAATAAAAAAAACACAGTAAAAAGAATTTAAAATGTGGAAGAGTTAACAATAACTATATAGAGGATAAGAATGATAAGCATGGCTTATCAAGGGTGGAAATACAAATAAGATTGCTACACCTATATTTTCTTTGTGTTCATCTTTCCCTCTGAATTTTTTTTTCCATCCCTGTATATCCTTATTCAAGGTCTCTTCCCCCTCCCAACCCATCTGGTCACTTTTTTTTTTTTTCCTCTGCAACTCCCCATCCCCTCCCTGGGCAGGGAGCAGACAGTCCTATGGTCCCACTGACCCATTAATGCTTAGGTCAGTCTCCACCTCTGGCCAAATCCAGTTCTTTCCCCTCTCCCTCAAGAGTGAGTCAGGTGTTCCTCTAGGTGGCGTGGGATCCAAAGGGTCAGTCCAGGGTGTTTCCGATC
>PVIH01007331.1:0-25781 GCA_004025045.1 Sigmodon hispidus
CTCCCTGTGGCAAGAGTACCCCGTGCCGAGTATCTCTTTTCTGAGAGCAGGACATGGTCCCTGGAGGCAGGCCTACTGGCTGCTCAAAGGTACATTCCTGACCCAAGCTGTCCCCACACTTAGACATGCTGGGAAGACTCTTCAAGAGGTTCCTCAGAGCCCTTCCATCTGAAGCCAGCCCATCTCCAGGACTTCGGGAACTGAGAGAGGCTGGAATCTTCTTAGGTTCACCCTCAGAGTCTAAAAGGAGAAATGGCAGATGGCTCCCAGCCTCACCACTACTGTGGCATTCTAAGAGTCAAGGCCAGGGGAAGCCTGAATGGGACTATTTAAAGGAGGAGCGAGAGGCTGGGCTGGGGCGAGAGTGTGTGTAAGAGGGTGTGGGAGTGTCAGGAGCAGCTGGGCTCCCATCAGTTGGAGGCCCTGAGGCTATAGAGGAGCATCATTGGTGGTTAGCGAGACCTGTGATGCCTCTCTTAGCTGGGAGAAGGAAGTTCAGGTTGCTATTAATGGCTAGCAAGGACCTGACCT
Organism: Sigmodon hispidus; assembly: GCA_004025045.1. Taxonomy (NCBI): domain Eukaryota; kingdom Metazoa; phylum Chordata; class Mammalia; order Rodentia; family Cricetidae; genus Sigmodon; species Sigmodon hispidus. The sequence goes on from PVIH01007331.1 coordinate 532, forward strand.
TAGCTCTCAAAAGTGGTCCTTCAGGCTGAAATGGCTGGGAAGATACTCCTCTTACCCCATAAAGGCCAGGTGACAAGAGTGCCTGAGGCCTGCTCTGCGGTGGAGGGATGGGAGCTAGATGGCCCTAGGCTTCACTGTTCTCTATAAAACTGATCCACAGTTCCATAGGGGCAGGTTATGGCCTCAGCATCACAGTCAAACCCCTGCCCACCCAGCCTCTGTAGGTAGACAAAACCGGTAGCTAGGCTCAGGCAGAGCCCTAGGCAAGATGTTCCTGATCCCTCAGCAGATCCAAGGAAGTGCTGTGTATTGCATCAAGTTACAGGCCCCCAAGGCCGCCTAGGGTGGGACAGAGGCTGCTCACTTACCAAGCAAGGTGTTTCTGCTGACCTCCACTTCCTCTATGTCTTGGAGGTCCAGGTCTTCTGCCTGGGAAGGCATCTCAGGACTGGAACAGGGGGAACCTGGAGGCAGAAGACTAAGGCTCAAGCCCTACCCTCAGAGGTCAGCATTTTTGATCCTTCCCTCTTGCCTGAACTTAAGACTCCAAGGCCCTAAGTTCCTTGATCCTGACCTTCACCTACCCAGCATCTCCTTATGCCCCACTACCAAAGATTAGCCTGATGTGGTTCCAATGCCCTGGCTTCCCCATCGAGGGAGCCCTCCTGAGGCCTTGCCCTTGGGAACTCATTCTTCCTCAGGTCTGTAGGCACAAGCTGCCCAGACATCTCCTGTCTTACCCCATGCTGGCTGATGTCCTGGCTTCCTTCCCCCCATCAGGGTCCCTGCACTCAGCGCTGCAGCTGCCCCAAGCTCCTATCTTCTCAGTTCTCAGCATCACAAGTCAGTCATGGCTCCTGATCTGTGTCTAGAAGTCAGAGGGGTCCCAGAAGGACTGTTTTATCCCCTTAACCAGGCCTCCTGCTCGGAGATTCGCCAGGGTGGACTGGGCTGTGGCCTGGAGCCTTTCCTCTAGGACCCTGGCATAGGAACTCTTGTGTGTTTATGACTTCCCGGTGCTCTTCACCTCTCACTACTCCCAAAGCAAAGGACCCTGAGAGGACTATATGCAAAGGTGACTCTGCAGGTTGCTGGAACCTAAATGTCCTAGATGGGCCTATCGGAGAACCCAAGGTTCCCAGAAGTACTGTTAGGAGAACTGCAGGCAGGTTTTAGAACATTGGGGGTCTTTTCTGATAAGGGATCTATGGAATAAGCCTGGAGTGGTGTAACAACACTAGTAATCCCAGAGACTCAGAAGGAGATTTCAAATTTAAGGCTAGCCTAGGCAACATTGTGAGACCTCTATCTCAACAAAAAGATAAACAGAAACAGAATCCATGGGCCTTCAAGCACGTCTGAAAGCTGCAGCAGAACTGAGCTTGGATTCTGAGAGGCAACCTTGTCTTTGCTGGAAGCTAGGAAGCAAACACAGAGACCACCTATCCCCTGTATATCTGAGCAAGGGGTGATGGCCCTTCTCTCATCTACCTCCAGACCCTCAGGGCCCTTCCAAGCTCCACTATGATGTGGTAAAATCTCTTCCAGCAACAACCATACCTGAGCTCAGAACCCACTCTTGCGCCTTTGTGTCTCTATCATTCACAGGCCCACCAGGAACAGCACAGTGCTGTAAGGCCCTGTCCAAGAATTGTTCTAGGGGACAGGCAGAAGGCTCTGTTGCTAGGCAGCAAACAGGACAGGTCTTGGAGCTTCTTCTATCTAGTCTTGTGGTTCCCTAGGGAAATGAAATCTCTCTGCCCTTATCTGTGAGTGTCCATCTATAAGCTTTGGTATCACATAAGAGAGCCTGGCACCAAGCACAGCTGCCCTCCATAAACCTCAGCTTCATTGTATCAGCCATTGTATTTAGACCCGTGGGGAGAGCTGGTTCCCATGTGGGATCTTGTCCTCTCTGGCATTACCTCATGAGGCAGTGAGACTTCCTCTGGGCCTCAGGGATGAAGTCTCTGGACTATATGGCCACTGAGACCCGACGTGTGCTCAGTGGTATAACAGGGTCTGGCCCCTTAACTCTGGCTTTACCAGCTGGATAATGTCACCCAACTGAAGCAAAGCAAGGCTGGTGGCTGTGATAGCAAGTCATGGGGCAAGCACACCCAAATTAGCCAAGAAGAATGCTGTTTCTCTTCCCGTCCTGGGACATGATATCAGAGGGGGAGCTTCTCTTCCTAGCACAGGGCCCATTCTAAGGCCATTTTTCCTTCTCTACTGAGCAAAAAACATACCCTGGGGATTGTTCCCCATAGGCCACAGTGCTGAATGAGCTACCTAGTGTCCCTCCCTTTCTCAACTGGCCAAGATACAGGTCAGATCAGTCTCATGAGGTAGAAGTGGGGCAGAGGGACATAGTAGTCTGTGGTAAATACCGTGAGGATGTCCGTGGAGGTGCAGCTGTGCCACATGGTGCTGGTCTTCAAGTGTCCCTGGTGATGAGACACTGCTGGGTGACAAGGCAGGAGTGGATTCCTCATTAGCTTCTGAGGTTGCCATCTTCCTGAGAGCTACTCAAGGAGTCTATACCTGAGACCTAAGGAAAATGAAAACCAAGGTAGGTGAGGGAACGAAGAATATTGTTGGAGAAAAAGGCTGTTCTGAGCAGCCCTAGGTGACACTTAGCTTTTCTACTTAGCAAGAGAAGGTTGCCAAGAAAAGGCAGGTGAACTCCTGGGAGCTGTAGGGCCTGTGGTACAAGTTTGGGGCCTGCATGCTTGCTTATTCAGTATGAAACTCTCATTAATCCTGGCATGAACACCAGCAAGGCAGAGTGGTCCCAAAGCTCTTCTCAATAAAGTACCCTAAATATTCTTCCCAACATAGCCTTGCAAAGAAAAGCATGCTTATTTTTCCAGCGAATACTTCTGCACCACAGCTGGGGCTTTGGCTCCTAGTTGAGTGAGGCACGAGAACTCTAAATCTAATTTTTAAAGGGGTGACTGCATGAAAATAAGAAGGGATACATTTCCACAGGGGAAATTTTTCCTCAGATCCCAAAGACCCTGTGGCTGCAACTCCCAAGCCCAGATCTCCTACAGCACCATCCACAGGTATGTATATCTGTCGAACACATGTTTCCAGGCTGGGGATGAGGCTCAGTTGGTTGAGTGCTTGCTTAGCATGCCTGTCGCCTTGAGCCTTATCATGGTTAATTTCACCATAAAAACTGGGTGTGGCGGAGCATGCCTCTAATCCCAGCACTTGAGAGGTGAAGGCAGCAGAAACAATAAGTTCGAGGGCATCCTTGGTTACATAGAAAGTTTGAGGCCAACCTGAGCTACCTACATGACTCGAGAAAATTGGGGGGGGCATTTTTCCCCTTAACTTGGTTTGCCTTAAACGAATGAAGCCCAAAGAGAGAGGCTGGTTTTCTTCTACAGTGCCACGGGCAAAAAGGATGATAGGGAACACATATGGGGCGATGTGCAGCAGCACCCGCCGGGAGAAGACGGAGGCGCTGGGGGGGCGCTGTGGTGTCACCCTGAAGGGTCCCCTAGGTTGAAACCACTCAAAGGCCCGAAGCTGACCAGTCTCGGCAGGGGAAGCAAGGCGACATCCGCACGGATGAACCGAAGGGTCCCGGTTGGACCTACTGGGAGGGGCGATCACTCACCTTGCGAGCGGGAGGAGACCGCCCGCGCATCGGCCGGAAGTACTCCGCCTCCGGGAAGCCCCGCCCCTCTGATTCCGGGACGCTCTGGACCCCGGAGGACCGCCCCTCGGTGGCCTCTAGGCGCTCCAAGCCTTTACGCAGTAGCTTCCCCAAGGAGGGTCCCTGCCACAATGGTCCAACAAAGATCCGTCTGGAGAATCTGTTTTCAAATCAGTCAAAAAGCCAGGTAGAGACTCTTGTCTCCGCGGCAGGCGGAGGCGTCAGAGCCCAGGTGCTGGGCTGCAGAGAATGTCACAGCGTTATTGGAATTGGCCCAACCAGGACCACACACACACTTTGCTACCGACTGTTGCTGACCTTACGCTGTCTTGCAGTCTTTGTCAGGCGGTGCGTCCATGAGAGTGGTTGTAAGAATTCTCGCTGAGATTTCGGAACCTACACCAGCATAAGGGTGGAGAGGCTGCTGTCCATCATTACTGAGCCACTGCCAGTTGTTATGGAGTTTGAGGCCACGGGAAAGCGGGGTGGGCAGCGGATATCTTCCAGACTTAATTCAAATTATAATTAAGCAAAAATAAATATTCTATTTATTTATGTTTTTCGAGACAAGATTTCTTGTGTAACAGAGTCCTGGCTGTTTCGAAACTCGCTTTGTAAATCAGGAGAGCCTTGAACTCAGAGATCTGGTTGCCTCTGCCTCCCCAGTGCTGGGATGAAAGGAGTATGCCACCATGCTGAGCTCCAAGCAAAAAATTTTAAGGCTGTTAGCGGGGCCACAGTTCTAATCCAAATCAGAGATGTGTTGCTCAGAATCAGGTGCAGGAAGAAGGGCTTTTAAAGGAGAAAATCATAAGAGCTGTTTTGTTCTGCTAAGATTAGATAGTCAAGGGGACCTCAGAATAGCCCTTTGATCTGCATAATCCCTTTACAAAAACCAGTCATATCATAGCAAGTAGATGTGTGTGGTAGTATGTGTGTGTGTGTGGGAGGTGTCAAGGAGTCAGGGTTGGGAAGACCTTATCTTTCAGTCAGACAATCGGCTCTTAGGTACCAAATTGGATGCCTAGCACAAATGGAGTTTCCTTAGCCAACACATAGGCACTTATGATCCCTGCTGTTTAAGTGCCAGGGACCCCACTCTCACCCAGGTAGGTTCCAGGGAGATACTTAATCCGGTAACCCTCCCTGACCCTGTGTGTGCTGTACTGAGAAGAGGTTTCAGCCTAGACAGCCTGGGGACGCCCAGCCTTCCCACCCAGATGTTGATGCAGAGCTTCCAGGCTTGCTGCTTGGATTTACACTCTTAAAATGCTAAGTAGTAGAAAAAGTCTCAGTTGGGTTTGTTAGAAGATTGGGACACACTCAGCAGAACACAACCTAGCTTGATTTGATTCCAGCTGGGCCTTTAGGGTGTGTTTGGGAATGCAGAGTGGATTCCATTTCACCCAGGTGATAAGTTTTTAAAAAGCCCTGGTTGGTGGATACCTGCTGCCACCATGGATTCAATAAGCCAATCATGCCAAATTAATAAATAAAACCAGATTTAATGAAGAGAGCAAAGCAATCCTGAGTGACCCTTGGAAAAGGCAGGGGGAGAGTCACATGGCAGATATGGCTATGGGGCTTTAACTAACCTGAATGTGTGGTCTTGAGCAACCCCAGGGAGGGGCTGGCTTTTGGTGGGCTTTCTCAGGGGCAGGGGTCTGGAATGGGAGGGCAGTTCTAGAAGAGGGGCTGCTGTTTGGCAGCTTTGAGGAGCAGGGTCTGGGAAAGAGAGATTGGGCTTCCACTCAATCATTCTGGACTCTTTGGGTGTATGATATGGATGGCAGGGGCGGAGGTAGAGCTTCCACCAGAACATTCATAGACTGATAGAGCACTGATTAGTTTTTCAGGAGTCCTTAAATTTCTGTGGATTTTAGCCCCTTGGCTATGACACCAAGATGTAAATCTGTTTCAGTTGTTGTACAGACACTTGCAATTTCAGGGAAACAGCTGATCTGATGGCTCCTGTGTTCCTGGAACATATCATCCCACGATTTGGCATGCTCTGCCCCCCCCCAGGCTTCTGGAATATCAGTGCTGGTACTACCCCTCCAGACTCAAGGGCATATCTGCTCTTTAGTCTGGCTCATACACCCTTGCCTCTCATGTATTGGCAGCTGCATCACCTTTCCCACAGCTAGCCTCATACACAGGGCCAATGTTAATGAGGTTTTGTTTTTCCAGTAACCTACCTTCTCCAGCTCCTCAAGAAACTAGTGCTTCATGTCTCTGGGTGGCAGCTAACTAGATGCTTCTCCACTTACACCTTCTGCTGAATATGAACCCACCTACTTCTGACTTCCCCTTCCCCACATCACCCCACGCCCGCAGCCAGGCTTGAACCGGTGCCCCTACATCCAGGGAGTCTGGAGGAAGTGCTACCTTTGCCCCGCCCCTGTCATCCATATCATATACCCAGAGTCTGGAATGACTGAGTGCAACATGAAAAACAAAAGAGAGAATAAGGCTGGATGCCAACACTCTGGAGCCCAGCCAGGCTTAGCTCAGTGGGGAGGGGATATCACTGCTGAACAACACAGCCTGGAGTGAGTAGATTTTCACTTCTGTCCAGCGCTGACCAACGGAATTTCACCAGGTCCTTTTTAGAAGGATTAATGACTGCTGCTGAGATTTTTTGTCACCTAGTAGGCCCCAGATTTAGAAAATAGTTATAAAAATTGGAAAATTTTAAAGGTTTAAATAGGTCCCAGTTGTTGGAGGTAGCTCTAGGGTGTTTAGCAACAGAGAACAGTTGAGAGATGAGACCTTATCCATAAACTGAAAGTCAGTCACCTTCTCTGATGATGAGACACAGTTAAACTTACACCCAGGAAATCTTGTTGTCTTGCTCTCTGTCAGAGAATCTCTCCTAGCTGAAAGTCTTGTCCTGAACCAAAAGAAACTATCTCTCAGCTTGACCACAAAGATTCTCAGGGGTATGGGCAAAAATCAACCCCCCAGGACTGTCCAACACTAAGTTCCTATAATTAACTAAGCAATTCAGCTACTCCCAAGCAGGTTAAACAACACCCAATGACCCTGGAAACAAAAAGGGAAATTGTAGTCCACATTGCCAGGCTTAGAGAGACAGGCATCCTGGTGCCTTGTCAGTCACCCTGCCTGTGAGGAATCCTGGGACCTGGGATTCTCATGACTCTGATCCTCCAGGAAAACAAGTGCATACTGACTGTCTTGGGTCTGAAGGATGCATTCTTTAGCCTCCCATTAGCAGGCATAATGATCCACAGGTATGGTGATATATATTTAATAAAATCAGACTGCAATATTAGAGAACAGATCCATCCACAGTCAAGCCAGGAAGGTCAGAGAGTGGTAGGTAACTCACACCTTTAACCCCAGCAGGGAAAGACCAGTGGTGATGCCTTTAATCCCACAACTTCAGAGACAGAGATCTTTCTGTGTTTCTGTGAGTTCAAGGTTAACTACCAAACAGTAGTAGCTCACACCTTTAATCTTAACTCTAGGATTATGATATAGAGTTGAACCTTGAAGTAAAACAAATGGGCACAAAGAAGATATTTAAGGAGGCATAGGCAGAGGGTGTGGTATTCTGTAGAAGTAACATGGAGTCAGGTGAAAGAATCTAGAAGATAGCTTTTACTCTGAGAAGTTGGCTGGTGAGGATTGACTGTGGTCAGTTTCCTCCCTCTGATATTCCAGCTTTTCCCCAATATCTGGCTTTGAGTTTTCATTAAATACAAACTGGAATTTGTGTTTCACACAGGTGCTCATCCATGATTGTTACAGAAAGGTGAAAGATAAAACTAGGTACATGGTTGCCAGGTACAGATGCCAGAGTTACTTTAACTGAAACGATTTTGGCCCAAGCCAGGCACCTCAGCCATAGAGCAGAATTGATTGGTCAGACCCAGGCTCTCAGACTGGGGAAAAGGAAAGCTTATCACACTATACACAGACAGCCACTATATACAGACAATCACTACACATAGTCACTATACAGACAGTCACTATACACAGACAATTACTACACACAGTCACTATACACAGACAATCATTACACACAGACAGTCACTATACATAGACAATCATTACACACAGACACTATACACAGACAGTCACTATACATAGACAATCATTACACACAGACAGTCACTATACACAGACAATCATTACACACAGACAGTCACTATACACAGTCACTATACATAGACAATCATTACACACAGATAGCCACTATGCACAGACATTCACTATGCTTTTACTACCTCACATGTCCACAGTATCATCTATAGAAAAAGAGGGTCTCTCACCAGTTGAGGGAAGGACATTAAAAACAAAGAGGAAATCTTGGCTTCCTAGAGGCTATCTGGCTTCCCCTATCAATTGCTTCCACTGCTGAGAACATAAAATGATGATCCCCTGAGGCAAGAGATAACCAGGGTGCCTGACAAGTCAAAGCCCTAAGACCAGTGGGGTCTAGTGATATTCTGGTGACATACCCCTACCCACTGTGGTCTGAGACTCCACAGTAAAACCAAGAGAGAAAAAAAGAGGTTGGAAACCAATAGACAGCTGAAGCTCACAGGTTGATGGAGGACACCACAGGGGGAGTCCAGGTTCATCCTTCCAGAAACAGTTGGCAAAAAGGTAAATGACCCTCACCAGGTTACTCATCTGGGCTCACAAAACTTCCTGAGTTGCTCAGATGAAGGTCTGTTACACTTAGACTGAACATCCTGGTTCAGGATGTCTAGCCAGATGCCAGGTTTGTGCTCAAGTAAATCTAAAACAGAGAGCCCTTACCCAGGAATGGGTCCTGAACAAAGGCCTACACCCCTGTGAACTCTGGTAAAGTGACTTCACTGAGATCAGGCCTACCAGGGAAGCACACAAGTACTTGCTAGTTTCTATAGGTACCTTTTCTGACGTGTTCCCCATCCAGACTGAAACTGCTCAAATAGCTCAAAAGCTCTTCCAAGCCCCCTGCTTTGGCTACCCTTAGCAATGGGGTCCAACAATGGCCTGGTTTTCATAGCCAAAACCTCTCAGTTACTAGCTAAAGCTTTAGACACAGATTAAAAACTCCATTGTGAGCCAGCTAGTGGTGGTGCATACCTTTAATCCTGGGAGGCAAGCAGACCTCTGAGTTTGGGAGTAGCCTGGTCTACAGAGAGAAATCCAGGACAGCCAGGGCTACACTCACAGAGAAACCCTGTCTTGGAAAACAAAACAATTCCATTGTGTGTGTTTACAGACCTCAGAATTCTGTGCAGGTAAAAACAAACAAACAAACCATACCTCACAGAACTCTGGGTCCAGCAAAGGGTATATAGACCTCCTTCCTTTGCTTTTAGCCCAGCACACCCCCCAAATAGAGAGGAATTTACCTTCTTTGTAATTATGTTTAGAAGATCTCCCTGTTTCCCTGGCTTAAAGACCAGCAGCTGGCAGAAATCTCTAACAATTACTTATTAAATCCTCGCTTAACCTTGAAAACATATATATTAAGCTAAAGCTTCTCATTCTGTAAGCATGGCTATCAACATGGTTCTAAGCACATTAAATAATTTGATCATTTATATGGTGACTGGCCATTAGCTTACATATATTAATTACATTTAGTAGTTAACAACAAGTTAGCAACTTTTACAAGATTTGGATTTTACAGTGTTATCCCTATTAAGTTTTAGCCTTAAAATTTTGATCTGAAGACTTAATTGAAAATCCTCCAGCAGTAAAATTAAACTTTAAACCATAAATACAGTTTATAGAGGGACTGGGAGTTTTACAAAACCATAAATGCAGTCCACAGAAAGATAACCTTTTTTTAAAAAATATTTTTATATCACATATTTTTATGACACAGTTTATCCAAATGGCTAAAATTTAATAAAGTTAGCAAAGACAGACTTGACCTCTATCTTTAAGCCAGTTTCTGCTAGCCCAAACAGGCCAAAGGAGTTTATAAACTTTATTTATTAAATATATCTTATCAAACATGTTTTAAAGTCTAAAAATTTTTAGCAGCCCGGTGTTGGACACAATTAACCAAGACATAAGTGGTTAGGTATACTTCTCTAAGTCAATTTCTGTTATCCTGAACAGACCTCTATAACCTTAGGAATGTGGAAATCTTAATCTTTAAGCAATTTTGTTTTGGGCTTGGAATTTTACAGCACAGTGCCCATCTTCCAATGGTCTTACATTTTATCAAGAGTTTTGAATATGAATGACCTTGAATGTGGCACATTTTTTTTTTTTGTTAGCAAGAATCAAGAAAAATGAAGTTGGAGAGATGGCTCAGTGGTTAAGAGCACTGGCTGCTTTTCCAGAGGATCTGGGTTCAATTCCCAGCACCCATATGACAGCTCATAACTGCCTGTAACTCCAGTTCCAGGGTGTATAACACCCTCACACAGACAAATGTGCATGTAAAAGAAAGAACCAAGGAAAGGGGAAGAAGTCAGAACTAGACATCTGTAATTATATCCAGTCATTTTAACTTTTATATAAATTTTTGATTAAAAAATTTAAATGAGGCATAACAGTAACAAATATACCATTTGTTGTAGGAAATTTTTCCTAAGAGCATGTTAGACAATGTCTGAAGCCTTTACCCAGTATTTATATTATATTTAATTATATTTAACAGAGTTCCCATTCTTATCCTTAGTTTTTAGGCTGTATACCCTAGCCTTCCCAGCAAACCTTGAGGTTTCATGCAATTTAGGACCTAATGGCATAATTTAGGAGGGAGCAGTCACTGGATGCTCAGGAGGTCCAATGATTTTCTTTTTGAAGGAATAACTTTTTTTAGGCAGGGTTTCTCTGCCCTGGCTATCCTGGAACTCACTCTGTAGACCAGGTTGGGCTCAAACTCACAAAGATCCACCTGCCTCTGCCTCCAGAGTGTTGGGAATTTGCAAACTTGCAGTAGTCACAGTCTGGGGTTCTGTGACTACAACGTGCTTGCCCCCATCTAGGGCCTGTTCACCCCTAGGGTCTTCGAGTTGTGGTTCTTGCCTGTTTGGGGCCTGTACTCAACTTGGGACTCCTTAATTTATGGCAGCCATAGTCTCAGGCTACCCTGGGTTTCTAAGTCTACCTTGAACTTGCCCCAACTTAGGGCCTATCCCAAGACGCCCCATCCCTGAGTCTGGGGTCTCCCAGGAATCCTGAATGAACTCCCAAATGTTATGGAGTTTGAAACTCCCAAAAAAGACCACAGACTCAATCAGGATTATAATTAAAATTTATTGAAACTGTTAGGACAGCAATCTCTGAGCCAACGTAGAGACTGCTGTATGAAGGGGGTGAGGGAAGGATTCTTAAAGGCAAAACCCACAAGAAGACCTTGAGGATGCGTACAAGCAAGCCAGGAGCTGTTCTGCTCTGCCAAGAATAGGCAGCCAAAGCACCTCAAAACAGTCCTTGAATGTCTGCATAAGCGGGGTACAGAAGCCAACAAAATTATAACAAGTTTCTGGATGAGGTCACTGAGTTAAGGTTGCTCGAACTTATCTTCAGGGACTGGAGTCAGAGACAAATGGCTAGTAGGTACCAAGATGGATGCTCGGCACAAAATAGAATTTCTTTAGCCAACATACTATCAGCAATGCCTGGGCATTTAATTCTCACTCTGATTTGAGGGCCCCTGCACTTTAAACTATTTGGCCAATTATGTACCAGTTTGGTAAAATTTATGGTCCTTAAGACCATCTATACCTCTTTAGAGTGTAATGAGTCCAAGATCTGACTTATTCACTAAGACCAGTGAGGAATGTAACAGGCCCCCAGACCTTAGCATAATTGGCTCCATAATGGAAGTATTATTTAGCCCATAAAACTCAGCACGCAGCTAGCACCACTTGACAAAACATAAACAAGACCTAATCCATCAAAGTCTATAGTTCTTGGAAAGTCTCTAAGTGTACTAACCTTGCTTTCTGGTATCTGTAATTCTGCTCTGGCTAACTGTTCTTGTTAACTGAAATATGTCAAACCAGGATATGGTTTTTGTACTGAAAAGTTCACCCTGAGAAAGGCTCAGTGCTACACTGGGATTCTGAACACAGTGTAGTTGCCAGGCAGCTAACAAAGACTTTCTATTGGCTTAAGCCCATGTCCTAGTCTTCTCTGGTGGATACCCCACAACAAATGGAGGCCTGATGCCCAAAATAACCTAAAGAGGTGCTATCAAAGGAGGGGAGGTGATGGGAAGAGGTAAGAATATTCAAAAGAGGTAATGTGTACAAAGGTCTTGAGGTGTCATTTGAACCCAAGAAAGCAGGCAAGCTGGAATGTGGTAAGCAGGGAGAAAGGAACAAGATGGTGAGAGACAAGACAAAGCCATTCCAGAGCTAGGATTTCATTCTACGTTACTGGGAAGCACTGGAACTTGCTAATGGGAGGGATATATTTTTCTTTTGTCATATGTATATGGATGTTTTGCATATTTGTCTATCTGTGCCTCACATGCCTCAGCCTATGGAGACCAGGAAAGGAAGCTAGATCCTCTGGAAATGGAGTTCATATAGTGGAGAGCTGCCATATGGATGCTGAGAATCAAATATGGGTCCTTTTGAAGAGTACTCTCCCTCTCTTTTTTGAAAATGCTGGGCATGATACCTGAAACCAGGGTCTCAAGTCTGCTGTGTTTTGTCACTGGGCTAACCTCCAGTAATCCCCCACTCCCACCCCATTTTTGAGATGAGGTTTCACTACTGTTAACCCAGCCACTCTAGATCTTGAAAGCTCAAGTGACCCCTTTACTTCATTTCAAGGTTAGTCTTGGGGTTTTGGGAGAATAAATCAGAAACAAGAAGGGCTCTTCTTGCATTTCTGTGGACTGTGGGCCCAACTCAGTCCCTAGCTTCCTGAGTAACAACGTGGTACCAGCACTCCCTGCTGCTGTGGTGGAGCTGACCTGTGTATTATGAGGTTTGGCCAGATCTAAGCCTCTATCCATCAGATCCTCCAAACAAAACTGTCCCCAGGCACTGCTGAGTGTCCCTCCTAGGATCCCCCTTGTTGAGAACTGACCTAAAGAGACTGAATAGACTCATCCCAGGTTTCCTTCAGGGTTCCTACTACAGGTACTGGACTAACCAAACTCTAACCTGACTTTTCTGAGTTACACATTGTAATCTCATGAGCTTGGTCACTGGAACAGCCTAGATACTCCCAAGAAGCAATGGCCAAAGCTGGAGGCTTCTCTGAGGGCATCTTTCCACATTGTAGGGAACCTGACAGGGCACAGTAAGGAGGCTGGAAACATATTTACTTTGATGAGAAAATAGACATCCAGTAGCAGCAGCAACAGCATCTGCTCACAAAACCATGGCAACTGGAAGGCAATGCAGAGATCAGTACAGCTTTCCATGGAGCTGAGGGTCACATATGAAGGAAGCCACCGAGTGCACAGCAGAACAGAATATCTAGTCCATTGTGCAGGGAGTTGACACAGCACCAAGGGTATTTTACATCAAAGTAAGAGCTAACAACTGTGACACAAACACCAGACTGGGGACAGCATCAGCCACAACACAACAGGCTCCAGCTGCAGCCCTTAAAGAGGAATCTACTGCAGTTTGGCACAGGAGGGCAGCATATGCCCCACAGAGAGTGTAGGGCATCAGGACACACAGGTGTCTCCGCACAAGCCAGAGAAGGAAGATGAGGTTCCACCAGATCCCTGATGTGGAGGTGATCTGTGGACAGGACAGCTGGGTGCTACCAATTCATAGGTGCCAAGAATCCCCTGCAGGCCCAGAGCTGCACAACAATACCTCACCTTGGTGTTGGCTGGGAGCTGCCACATGAACGTGTCAGTCCTAGGGGATTTGAGTCAGGAGAGGGCAATCTACTTGTCTTCCTTGAGAAGGAATCAGGAGAAAGCAAACACCCAATTCCACAGGCACAAAGTTCTGGAAGGAGGCTGACAGTGGGAGCCATCTGTTGATTTAAGGGTAAATATTCTTAAATATTTAAGGATAGTCTCCTTGTGTGCACTGTACCTGGGGTCCACACCACAGGTGACCCCCATCCCCCTAAATCTTCCCTAGAGGCCACAGAGCATCTGTCCCTTGAGTCAGGGTACACAGCCTTTCTTCCTAGGGTCCTGATCCTGCCTTCCTCTTTAGGACATCTTGGTGTCCCAACTCACTGGCACAGGAAATGGTTCTGTCTTGATATCAAACTGGGATGGACCTAAGATCAAGGAGGAATGGAGCCCAGGTGTGCCCCGGAGCTACAGACTTCTAGGAACTGAAGTTGCCTGCTAGAGTCAAGTCCAAAGCAATGGTTTCCTCAACAGAAGAGTCCTAGGCCACTTCTGAGTCTCCCCACAGGTGGCTGACGTCTCACTGGGCTGGGAGGAGACAGAAGGAATGGATCCTAGTGCAGCTCAGAGCTCTTGCTCATTTGCTTGTTTCAGTCTCTGTTCTAGGTGAGGCTGAGCAGCATCTGTGCTGGTCAGAACCTGAACGGCCCACCGCATGTGGCAGCCGAGGTGCTGACAGATGGAGCTGCCTTGTACTTCTCAGAAATTGCTGGCAACAGTTGAGTATGCTTCTGTGATTAGAATCCCAATACACTGTTGGGGTGCTCTTCATCACCCAGGAGACATCTCAATGTTCTTCATTGTCCAGGACACATCTCAAGAACATCTAGACAGTTCTGAACTTTTAGTTTATTCCCAGGTGGCTGTTCAGAGTGTCTCACTGAAGTAAAGAGCTGGCTGGGGACTCTCCAGGAGGCTGACAGTGAGCCAGAACTAATGGTCACTCATGAATGATACAATGTGGCCATCTTAACTTCAGGGTGGGAACAAGTGGAAGTGCCCTGTAGTCACCTCATGGTGTCCGAAAGGTCTCCCTGAGCTCATCCACCTAGAGCTTTCCTGTTGCCAATGAATTCTGTAGTGACAGCCTCCCTGGTGCATGATCCTTGTGGGTATCTGCAGTGCCCTGTGGTGGAGGTAGACACTGATTCTCTTGACTTCTCTGAGCTTCTTGCTTGGGGAGATCTGCACTAGCAACCTGGAAAAAAACAAAGAGCAGTCTGGGTAAGTGAGAAGAGGGAAAGTTCCTCATCACTAGGAAGGAGGCAGCTAACTGAAGGAAATGGGTGAGTTCAGTGCAAGCTGGTTCTGCTAGCTAAAAGTGAAGGGTGCAGAGCGTTGTGGGACTCCAGCTGAGGACCGATACCTAGTGGCACATGTGTGTACTTAGCACAAGCAGCAGGTCTGCCCTCTCACTTCTGCTGGGGCTGTACTATGGTTCCTCTGGATGGTTTGGTTGTGTGACTTTTCTCATAATTATGAACTGCATTTGGAAAAAAAGAGAATACCAGCAAGGGCTGGAGAAACAGCTCAAGAGTTAAGAGCACTGGCTGCTCTTCCAGAGACCAAAGGTTGGTTCCCAGAACCTGTCAGGTGACTAACAGTAACTATAGTTCCAGAGGCTCCAAAAACCTCTTCTGGCCTCGAAGAATACTCCATGCATATAGTACATAGACAGACAGGCAGGGAAATACCTAACATAAAAATAAAGGAAATCACAAAACAATGTAAGGGCATGCCAACACACAAGAGTTTGTGTGCATTAAAACCACAGGCATGGGCCAGTGCCACACATGGACTTTCTTCTCTTTCTTTGTGACAGTCTCACTACGTACTCTGGCTGTTCTGGAACTGGGTTCTGTAGAGACTAGGCTGGCCTCAAATTTACAATCCGACTGCCTCTGCCTCCAGAGTGTTGGGATTAAAGGCTGGGATGTATTGCCATGTCCTGCCACACTTCAACTTTCATACCTCAAGTCACTGAATTCTAGCTGATTCTTTAGGGTTGGGCACTGTCACCCCACTGCACAGGAGAAAGCTGAGGCACAAGGTTCAGCCATACATCTAACACTGTAACATGTAGGCAAGGAGGAGACTCCAGCTAAGGGACTCAAGCTCTCAGTATCTGCTTCCTGCTGGGATCCAGACCCTGCTTTTACCTTGGTTCTTTGGCTACTGTTGCTTGGCACACCTTTAATCCTCGTGCCTCAGAGGCAGAAGCAGGTGGGTCTCTTGAGCTGAGGCCAGCCTTGTCTATTCAAAACCCAAACAAGAAGCAAATAAACAACTCGGATTCTTCTTTTCAAAGAACCCTGGGCTGGGGTATAGCTGAGTGGCAGAGCATTGGCCTCGTACTCACGAGACCCTGGGTTCCATCCCTAGAACCACAAAAGCAAAACAATGACCATGAACCCACCTGTTTACTGGAGGGATGTCTGGACTCTACCACCCAGGCACTGCAGATGTCTTCCAGGGCCAATGTGAGGTGAGTATTGGACTGCATGGCATTCTGTGTTTGGACCCTGTTCTATGCATCCTAAAATGTGGAAAAGACATCAAAGAATTATTGTAACCTAATCCAGAAAGAGTCCACGTGGCCAAGTTAGGGAACAGCTTGGCTAGAATCAGCTCTAGTTCTCTAAGTCAGTGGCACCTCATGCATCCACTCAAAGCAACACTTGTCACTGCCAATGACAGGGGCCATCAGAGTTCTGGACATATTAACCAGATCAGACAGTACAGTATAGGTACCTCCTGGGTTGTGTTTGATTGATTTGGGCTCCTGTAGATTCTGTGTTCACAATGCCACTCACGGCTCCAGCCCAGTTCCTGCATCCAGGGATTCCCAACATCCTTAGCTGGCTTTTCCTGACCAACATCCTAGCTCTGAAGGTCTAAACTCAAAGAAAGCTTGAATGACAGCCTGCAAGCTCTGTGCTCAAACTCTAGAATATGGGTCAGAAACCATCTGGTGTGAATGCCTGTACATCCCAGAACTCTGGAGGCTGTAGCAGGAGGTTCATGGTGAGTTCAAGGCAGCCTGAGCTATATATCAAGACACTGTCACAAACAGTAAAAACAAACCCCAATGGGGCACTTGGGCCTCTATTTTAACAATGTTCGATAGTTTATGCCTGTAACTCCAGCATTCATTCTAGAGGGTTAGGCAGGAGTACTGGGAGTCTGAGGCCAGTCCAGGCTGCACAGTGAGATCCAAGACAACCTGGGCTACAGTTAAGGCCCTGTCTCAATAAAACAACACAAATGGGATGGCAAACAGACCATGGCAGCCCCTCCTTTGTCAAGCTTGGTTTGCATGTGGCCACACCCACTACTATGTGCCATCTGAAAGGGCTGGCTGTGGCAATGTGTGCCATACGTAAGTAAGTGGCTGTGTGCCTCAAAGACAGGAACAAAAATCTGGCCCTTTACATAAAATGTTGCTAAGCCCTTACCTAGACTCCTGAGGAGTAACACTGGTCACCCTGCCTAGTGGTCCTCTCAGTGTATTAACACACACTATCTTTGGTTTCCCCTCAATACTGAGGAAACTGTGACTCTGTACCCTGAAACCTTCCCACACATTCTTAAGGACAGCGTTAGAGGCTGTGACAGCAGAGGATGCTGCTTTGCCACCTGGTAACAAACATCCCAGGTTTCCAATGTCCCTGCGGTATGTGGGCAACTCCTCTAACCCAGGACATGCTGCCTGAGTGCACTATACATACATCTACACCCACTAATACCCATTTTCCCACAATTTCACCTTACTAGATTTTCATATTAGATAAGGTCATCCTCTCCCATGGATATCAAGTCTGGTACAATTCTCCTGGCTGCCTGCATAAGGAGAGTGCAGTGTGGGAAGACTTCTACATGGAATGTTCTGCCCCCATAGGGAGGAGCAGTATAAGCCCTGGTCCAACTGCAGCCTCAGCTTGCACTTCCAACAGAGCATCAGCAAACTTGGCTGGGCAAGGGCCACAAGAGGCTTAGAGACACACGGTGCTCATTACCGCTTTTAGAAAAAGGATGGATAACCTGGTATTTTTGTTATTTTTCTTGTTGTGACAACTGTCTAAAAAGAGCAACTTGGGGGCTGGAGAGGTGGCTCAGAGGTTAAGAGCACTGACTGTTCTTCCAGAGGTCCTGAGTTCAATTCCCAGCAAAACCACATGGTGGCTCACAACCATCTATCATGAGGTCTGGCTCCCTCTTCTGTAAAACTGTATGCATAATAAATAAATAAATCAAAAAAAAAAAAATAAAAAAAAAAAAAAAAAAAAAAAAAAAAAAAAAAAAAAAAAAAAAAAAAAAAAAAAAAGAGCAACTTGGGGGTTTCCTTGGCTCCTGGTTTGAAGGGATACAGGCCATGATGGTGGGGAGTGTAACACGGTTGGTCCAATTGCCTGTAATTGGGAAGCAAAGACATGAATACCAGAGCTTTTCTTTTAAGTCTCTTAAGGCTCTGTGTGCGTCTACTGCTGCTGTGTGCATGTAGGGGAAGGAGGACAATTCTGAGGAGTTGGCTCTCTGCTGCCACTTTTACACGGATTCCAAGATTGAACTCAAATCACCAGGCTTCAGAAGCAAGTGCCTTTACTGCAAAGCCATCTCTCTTCAGTTAACTTCCCTCACAGACATACCTGGTGTCTCCTGGGGACTAACTACTACACCTGGTGAAACATTCCCACCAAGGAACAAAACTACCCTGGATCATTTATATCATGGTTTCTTTATCTGTTGACAAACCCATCTCTAGTTCTGGCTGGAGAACCTTCTTTCAGGGCAGAGTCCTCAAAGACTAAAGCTATTATGAGGTTTTTTGGTTTTTTTATATCCAAATCTCTGCCAACTTTCCCTCAACTTACCCTTCTGGCCAGCAGTCACTTTGTTGTTCTTAGAACACAGATCACATAGAGCACCTGGGACTGAGGGCAGGCACAGCCACATTGTCTTGTCCTGGTGACAGGCAGGAGGTGGAACTGACCTGGATAGTGGGCTGCCATGGGGCAGGGCCACAGTTGTTTCTGAATGTACTGTGGATAGAAGCTGCTGAGAACACCCTGGCGCCACAAGACCTAGTGTAACAATCTGCTACTATGGCAGAGTGCAAGTGTCCACTGAGGCCACTCTGGGTGAGTCCAGACTACTTGTCTACGATGGTGGCTGGGATAAGGGTACACAGTGCAGTCCAGTTTCAGGCACTGGGGCTGAGCTCAAACTGTTGGTTCAGCCAGAAGGGTGAAATTTCAGGATCATTAAAGTCAGCCACACAGAGATGAGCAAGCTCTGGTACAGTCCAAGGAAACCTGGGTCCTCAGAGATGGTCAGTGTTGCCTGTCATCCACCTCAGGGTTCCTTGCCCCTCGAAGACTGCATGGGGCTGGGTGTCCAGAACCAGAAGCCTTCAAGAGAACTGACAAGTACATAGTGAATGGTGCAGGCAAAGGCAGCATAGAGAGGCAGTGGCCCTTGCCAACAGGGGTGTCTCTTTAGCTGTAAGTTCTCAGTGACCCAAAGCTATTCCAAAGATGGTCCTGAGTAGAATGAAGTAGTCTGGAAAATGGCTGGAGCTGCAGGAAGCCCCAGGGAGCACCATGTTATCACCAAGTGTTAAGACTCACAGAACAGAAAGCCTCTGTGGGTTCTCATGTCTGATGGGTGGATTTTCCTTTTGATGACAGAGACAGGCAGCCAGATGAGCTATCAGCAGCATATTGCATGGGAAACATAGACCAACATCTGATATTTGACAAAGATTCATAGCTGTAGGCTGCCCAGCTCAGTGCTTCTTCCTTGGATGACGCTTCCGATGCCGGATGAGGCAGGAGCTGTAGGCGAAGGCTTTTCCACACTCCTCACACCCGTAAGGCTTCTCTCCAGTGTGCGTTTTCTGGTGTTTCAGAAGATTGGAGCCACAGTTGAAGGCCTTCCCACACTCTCCACATTTAAAGGGCTTCTCACCGGTATGAATTCTCAGATGTTTGGTGACATCTGAGCTGTGCCTGAAGGTCTTCCCACACTGGTCACACTTAAAGGGCTTCTCTCCAGTGTGAACTCTCTGGTGGCGAATGTGATCCGTCTTGTGTTTAAAGATACGTCCGCATTCACTACACTCATAGGGCTTCTTCCTCTGAAAAGGAACGAACACGGGGACACCCTCAAAGTCATCTTTAAACGAGGCGTCAAAGGCATCAAAGATATGTGCCTCATCTTCGGGACTCAGGACAGTCTGTTTGCGGGGCTTCCGGGGCCTTGCTGACCTCTTGGTCTGCTTTTTCCCCCTTGATGCTTTCTCTCCTTTGGCAGTGGCCTTTTGCACACCTGCTTCTTCCTTTGGGGCCTGGGTCTTCTTTTTCCTGCCTGTAGGCTTTTCCATTGCTGCTCCCTCCTAAGAAGTGGGAAATACCCTGGAAGCCAGGGAAGGCTGAGGGCTCCTAGCCAGTGGCTGCCTGGCTTCTTTGTAACTTCACTCTGTCAGGGACTGCTCATCACATCTTGCTTATGAAGCTGCATTTTGGCATCAAGCAGACAGAACCACTGTCCTTTTGCTTCTGGAGGCAAAGGCATTAACAACAGGTCAAAGGCATCTCTCAGGGTTGCAGTCCCTCCACTGTCCTCCCAAATGCTCATGTGATGACCATCTCAGATTAATGTGGTCTCCCCAGAACTTCAGCCCACCTCACCAGTCCACAGCGTGCTCATCTCCACTGACCAGGAGACACTCCTTGGCCTGAAGACAAGGTTTTCACTCATCCCACAGAACTCCATATCCACCAATGGCCACTTCTCACCTCCCCAGATAAAACCATTCTTGCCCATCCTTATCCTCTCCACCTGCCTACATTGGGACTGTGCATGTACCCTACAGTCTCAGTCTCAGGTGACTCCATTACATACAGCCTGGTTCTGAGCCTGGAAAACTCAGGGCTATCCTCATAATCCACAGCAGCCAGCAAACACCATCACACCCCCTTGGGGCGATGAGCCTTTCTCTATGTGACCCCTCTTTATCTCTAAACCTGCACCATCCCTTTCACCCCTGGAGGCCTGAAGGGGTGGGCTATGCTGTCAGTACCATTTAGACCTCCCATACCTGTCCAAAAACACAACTGTCACTTTGGGAGCATACCGTGTTTTGTTCTATGCATTACACATCTAACCGATCAGATAAAGTTCTTATCTGAATTCGGAGTCTGACTGTCGGCAAATCTTATAAAGTGTTTGTCTTTTGTGGGAGAGCTCTAGCGGAGACATCTGAGAGTCCCTGCCTGACAGCATCCAAGCTCAGTACCAACTCAAACACCATCACTCTGGTGAGAGGAATCAAGAGTGGGACCCAGGTGTTTTGTGTTTGCTCACCAAGGCTCATCCTCACTGAAAACCGAAAACAGTCATTAAAATCAAAGTAGATCACAAAGAACCCCTCCCCTCACAGGCAACTTAGTTTAATTCAGAGAATTTAATGGGTCAGGTCCATCAAAGTGCTGCTGGACCTGGCCGGACTGAGCTCAAGGCACGCAGCAGAAAGGGCTTCGCTAAGAAGCCCGCCCCACCTTCCTCGCCTGGGGACCTCAGGCTGGCGGCCCACGGAGAAACAACCCATAAGCCGACCTTCGCCAGGCCGGGGGCACCGAGCGCGCAAGGAGAAGGTACCTGGTGGGTGTCGAGTGCACAAGCCGGCTGAACTTGGCTGTGGGCAGACAGGCGGGCGGGAGACGGTTGCAATCACCACTTAAGCCCGCCACTCCCGCCTCTCCCGCGCCTGAAGGCGCCCGCCCCTCTGATGCCGCTCTACCTTCCCGGGCCTCTCGGTGGTGCTGCGGCGCGCTCGCTAACCCCGCCCACAATTCTAAGCCTTTTCCTTAGCCTCTCTAGGAGCCTCGACAGGTTATTGGTGATACTACCCCATTCTCCGTAGCCCCGCCCTCTCATTTACGCCCTTCTGGCACCGCTCTAGGAGCCGTCACCAGTCCTCTCTGTGGTGCTCGGCTCCGTAGACCCGCCCACCTCTCCCGGCCCCTTCGGGGCCGCTCTAGGAGACACGGGCGGGCCTCTCTGTGATGCTGCAGCGGCCGCCTTGCGCATAGCTTGAGGGGATGCCAAGGAGGTGTCTGCGGCTGTGCAGACTTCTGGACAGCGGGCGGCGCTTTTCTCCCGGCGTTTATGGGCGCGGAGATGCCTTCTCTTAGCGCTCCAAGCCCTCTGCAGTCATATCTTAGTCTTCGAGCTTGTCACTTGTTCTGCCCATCAGTCCCTGGACGCCAGATCCTTGGTGTGCACGGCCTGTGGCTGCCCTGGAGGCGACCGATTCCCCAGCCAAAGCCTGGCTCAGGCTTTCCCCGTTCTGTCCCTAATCCCTGGCTCCTGGCCTCCATCTCCATATACTAAATCTAGTCCCTTCTAGTGTTGTTCTGACTTTCTGGATACATTCTCCCTCACTGTATGTTGTCCGGGTTGGCTTAGAACAAGCAATCTCCTGCCTCAACCTTTTTCGAGTCCTAGGATTTTAGGTGTGCCCCGCCGCGGTTGGAGATTGTTGCAATTCCATCAGAACTGCGGTGTGCTTGGCTGAGTCTCCCTGGAGACGCCATTTTGCGTGACTAGTACACAATGTTAGGGCCTCCTACGCTGGAGAAGCTGCGTCAAGCAAACCGCTGATCTGTCGACTCCTCCTCCCCCTTTTAGACTGAATTGTCCTCATGCTAGACCAATGTGATTGTCTGGTGTACAGCTTGTGGAGCTGGCCTATTATCACTCGGGGGTCGCTGTCTAGATTCACAAGGATGGCTATGTGCATTCAGCCTCCCGACAGAGCTGCCTCTACGGTTTGTGCATCACAGCTTGTTGAATCCTTTGCCCCATGAAGGATGTGTTATGAAGTTGCTGTGGAACCCCGTGCTGGTTCATTTCCTTGGGATCATGCTCAGGAATGCAGTTGCTAGGTCCCAAATGGCATGTTTACATTTGTAAGGATCAGTCAGGCTGCTTTCCAGAAAGCCCCGGCCCTTTCATTCATGCCTATAAACAGCATGAGGTTTCCAGCCTCACCAGCATTTGGTGGGGAGGTAGGCATCTCCTTGTTTGCATTTCCCACAGAGCTAGTGGTCTGTGCCATCTGCATAGAGCCCCCCGCCCAAGTCTCTTACCTATCTTCTAATGAGGTGGGTTGAGCGGGATGTGGGTGGACTATAGATATTGTCCTCATTCATCTAGTTCTCAGGCAGACTCCCTCTCTCTGCACCCATCCACCCCCACTGGTTCACTTGTGAAACAGTTGGCTTTGGAGTGGCTGCCCTCTGGAGAATTCTTCTCTTGTTGGTGGAACTGAACTGTTAGGACATGGCCTGGGCTTGCTCACATGGTCCAAGCTTTTCTCTAAGAAGACAATGTGTTGTCTGCCGCTGAGAAGCCCTGGTGTCTGGTCACTGCCTTTGAACCATCTGCACACATATCTCCTTTGTCTCATGGGCTGGAGTATTTAGTGTGCACAGTCTAGGGTCAGTCTGAGGAGATGCCATCCTCAGTGATATAGAAATGAGACATATCTGTGTTCTGGACAAGTCCCAATAGTGGCCGTTCTCATGGGAACCTGGATACGGAGAATTTGGGTAGCTTTGAACCACCTCAATGGCAATGGACTATCTCTGTGTCACTGGCTTCTACAAACCTCCGGGTCATTGGAAGGACAGTGATGATTAGTCTCCCTCACAATTTTCTCCCTTGAGGACAGCGCTCCCCAGGGGTTCTACAGTCCAGTAAGGAGCAGTAAGGTCCTGGGAGGCAAGAAGGCTCCAGGGAACCTAGAGGAATCAAGTCCCTGGGCTCTGACCCTCTCAGTGGAGCTGGAATTCTTGTCTAGCACCAGGCAGGAGCAGGAACAAGTGACCCCAGAGTTGGTATTTGTCATGAATACACAGAGTCAGAAACATAGGTGAACACATTTGTGACATTTTACAATGTTAGAATTTCTTGAATAACAAATTCACAAGCTACTTTGGTTTCTTTGACTGTTATTTGTCGAAGGGTCCTGATTTGCCTTGATAGCGACTGTAATAAGCACAGCTTCTTTTATCCCTGTCGTAACAAGTAATGCTAATTCTCTGTGATGACACCTCAAATGGCACACAGTAGTTATATGTGGAACTATAGTCACCACCTCTCTATCTGTAGGGTAGGTTTCAAAATGGCTGTATCAGGATTAAAGAAGCTGCTGTAGAATCCAAAAGGCTTGAGTGGAGGTCCAGGTGGGAAGCTGACAGAGATGCAGAGTCCCTGATGGGTTAGATAACAAGACCTGTTGGGGAGCTGCTGCTAGAGACACAAGGTCCCAGGGTTAGGGAGCTGCAGGGTGCAATGAAGCTAAAAGTGAGCTGAGACCCAAGACTGCGGAGGCAGTAGAAGCAAAGGACAGAACTGGGTCCAGATTGGCAGATAGATGTATAGAGGGAGTTGACAGTGTCAGCAGTGAGGACCAAGCTGGGTGTTCTTTGCTTGTTGGTTTCTCAAGTCAAATGGTCAAATGACAGATTTATGGGGGCTGTCCCCATTATAAACATTTTTTCTTAGTGTTTGTGTGAGTATGAGCACACATGTACCTTGGCATGTATGTGGATGTCAAAGGATCACTTTGGATGTTGGGTTTCCCCTCCTATTTTTGTTTGAGACAGGCTTTCTTTGTTGTTTGTTGCTACATGTGTGAGACTATCTGGCCCATACATGTTGGGATTTCTCCTGTTGCCTCTCCCATCTTGCCATAGGAACGTTGGGGTTATAGACATGTGCTACCACATCTAACTTTTCCTTGTATCCTATGGGTCATAGTTCGGGTCCTCAAGCTTGTAAAACCTTTACTCACTGAACATCTGCCCAGCCCTGGTTTTGTTTATTTATTTATTTATTTATTGGTTTTGTTTTTTGTTTTTTTTTTCTTTTTGAGACAGAGTTTCTCTGTGTAGCCCTGGCTGTCCTGGAACTCACTCTATGCACTAGGCTGGCCTCCAACTCAGAGATCCACCAGTCTCTGCCTCCCGAGGGCTGGATTAAAGGCATGAACCATCACACCCAGCTTTGTTTTTTAACTTAAAAAAAAGTATGTGTGCATGTATGTGTATGTGTGTGTGTTAAATGAGCATGTGTGCAGGTAGCAGGTGTGTGTGTTCTGTGCACTTATGCAGGTCAGAGGATGGTATTGGGCATCCTGTCCTGACATGCTCTACCTTATATTCCCTGAGGCAGGGTTTCTCACTGAGCCTGGAGCCTGGCATGAGGCCCCAATGATCGATCCTCCCACAGCTCTGGGGTTATGTGCAACCTTTCCCAGCTTTTTACTTGTATTCTGTGGATTTGAACTCAGATCTTTATGTTTGCATAGCAAGCAAGCACTTTGACCCTGATCCTCAGTTCCAAGAGTGGCTATTTTTATAGAATTATTTATGCATTTTTATTTAATTCTTTTATACATGGATTAAATTGATTTTTGGTTAAAAAATAGAGGATCCGAATCATTTATTCTGCCTCAGGTGGAAACATGATATATTGCTCCAAAGCTCACAATGTTGCTATCTAGCAGGTGCTTTGTGGTAAAAGCCATTGTCCCCTCCCTTCAGAGTTAATCCAAATGGCTCTGTCACTCACCTGAGCAAGAAAATGCTCTCAAGAAAGCCAACTGTTCCAGAAAATGTTAAGAAAATCATCTAGGGGCTGGAGAGATGGCTCAGCGGTTGGGAGCGCCGTCTGCTCTTCCAG